>JACCGJ010016636.1:0-12649 GCA_013407085.1 Atriophallophorus winterbourni | reverse complement strand
TTTTACACAATCATTTAAAAATGAAAAAGTGCCACCCGGCAATGCACGAGAAAAAGAAAGAAAAAAGGTACAATATGAGGGGGAATTTTTTTGTCCATTGTTCCACATGTCGATTTTTTAATTTTTTTTTGATTTTTTTTTACAAATTTGAGGGGGGAACACAAAATAGAATGCACTCTCTCCACTGTTGCCGGTTCTCAGCCATCGTCGACAGCGTGTCAAGCCACAGACACTCACTATCCCTTGGACCCCACCCAGGAAGCCGCGTTCGTCCGACCCGAGCTAAACCCGACGTCAAGCGTTTTAAGGCCTTCTTCCAGGTCAGCGGTTGTCCACCTGAACACCGCCGCCAGCCTGGGCCAACCGACACACGCAGCGCGCGGGAGGGTAGGCGCTCAGGCTTCATTCTCAAGACATGCCCTAGCCAGCGGAGACGGGAACGGTCGATTAGGTCTCGTAGCATCAGGCTGTCCACACCTAGAACACGGTGCCTCACTTCAACGTTGCTAGTGCGGTGTTGCCACCACACTCGTGCAAGCCTCCGTAAACATCGATGTTCAAACACCTCCAAGCGCCGGAGCTCCTCTGCGCGTACTGCCCAGCTCTCGCACCCGTAAAGCAAGACCGACCTGACTGAGGCCAGGTAAACTCTCCCCTTGAGTCTCAAACTCACGTCAGACCGCTTCCAGAGATGACCTAGACTAGTGAACGCGAAGCGAGCTCTCGCAATGCGAGAGCCGATCTCACTTTCCAGCCCTCCTCCCGCCGTGATGCAGCTACCAAGATAGGTGAACTGTTCCACACAGTCCAGACTGAGGTCATCGACCGTCAGAGTGGGCTGCAACCCCTCCCAATCTTGAAGAAGAACCTTACACTTAGTTGGAGCTAAGTGCAATCCGTACCTAGACGCCTCCAATGCTAGCTGGTTCAGGACATTCTGTAGGAACACTGGATCATCACCAAGCAAATCAATGTAATCGGCGTAATCAAGGTCAGTGACACGGTTACCTGGAAGTAGCTCGATCCCACCCTCACAATAATATCATATACCAGCAGCACGAAGCATAAATTACTTGTGTTGTTGAGAAGATTCCATGTTTTCGAAAATGGCCTTTTGAATGGCAAACCATACGTAGAAATTGTGGATAAACACAATAATTCATTTGATTTAGAAACATATCTTATTAATAAAATATGATTATAATATTATAAAATCTAAAATATTTAGCCCATCAACATGAAGCATAAATTCCGAGTGATTGAAAAGTTTGGGTCAATATCGATGAAGGGCAAGTTAATAGAGATCTCAACCTCGTCGATTTGTGACTCCTGTGTAAGGTATGCTGAAATAATTTGACGAATATTGCCTCTACCTTTCTTCAGCTAATGATTTCTACCCCACATTGTGTCACCTCATCAGCATCCACCAGTCCAGTTTAAGCTAGCTCACGTGACCTTGATTTCCTTTTGATGCTCCATATAGATCACATTCATTTTTCATTTTGCACTTATCCACAAAATCACGTAATTGACTAACTACCAATAGCTTACATATTACAAAGCGAAAATCCTATTAATTTTTTGCCGCCTTTATGTGTACTCAGTAGAAAATATTGTACTTTGTTAAGTCATATTACCAGGAATGACTGCAGAAGCATTTCATTTTGGGTTTCTTTTCGACAAAATCGGGATAATTGTTCTTAATACAACGAAAAGCTCATATTTTAAGAGCTAGTTATGAAGTAGTAGATTCGGTTTAACTCTATCAAGCCCTGCCTATGTGCTCTTGATTTCTTTAAGTTATGAGGCACTCGTCCAGTGACATGTATTGGAGTGTAAGTGGCGAGACGCAATAAATTCGTCCTTCGAATTATTTCAGAGCTTGTCATGTGTGGAGTGGCTGTCAGCATGAATATTCATTGTCCAATCAGAATGCAGTATCTGTCAGTGTGTCTATCTCTTTATTGTAATTCCCATGGTGATTCATATGTTTGTTGACGTGTAGTGAATTCACATCTGTCGCTCTGATCTTGACTTTTCTACATGGTGACGAGGATGATCGACGAGAAAATGTCGGATAGAACTGAAAACGCCCGATTTAGCGGATTCAATGTTCGACCACCGGCAGCACTCATGATGGAAGGTGATGACGGATTGGCAGAGAGATGGAAACTGTGGAAGCAACAGTTTAGCGATTTTCGGACGTTGGCGAATCTGACGAATACCGATAAAGCGTATCAAATGGCGACGCTGAGGAATGCGCTTGGTGATCAGGCGACGAAGTTCATACAGTGTTTCACATTTGATGAGAACGAAGACGCAGATGACTGGGAAACAATCATCGCGAAGCTCGAAGAACATTGCCTCGGTCAAGTGAACGATACATTTGAACGATATAAATTCAATTGTCGCGTCCAAGATGCCGATGAGCCGATCGAACATTTCATTCGAGCATTGAAACTGATGGCTGAGACATGCAACTTCTGTAAATGCATGAAAGACAATTTAATCAAGGATCGTTTGATCATCGGAGCAAACAACAGAAGTCTCACGAAGAGATTATTGAAGGAAAGCAACCTTACATTAAAGCAATGTATCAATATATGCATGAGTGAGGAGGCGGCCGAGAAAAAGGCAGAAGCCCTCAGAACTCACTCTTGCGAAGAAATCAATAGAATTCATGCGGAGAGAACGCTCCAATCGAAAAGAATTTGCAATTTTTGCGGCAGGAAACATGAATTTAAGAAGGAACTATGTCCTGCGTGGAAGAAAGCATGTACTCGATGCGGTAAAGCAAACCATTTTGCGATTTGCTGTAGATCTTCTGGGATGACAACGACAAATACGCAGCGCTCATTTCCGAATGTCAGTGTCGTTCAGGGTGAGGAACAAGTAAATCACATCCGTTCTTCCGAAATCGAGGTAAATGGCAAGAAGGTTCGTTTCCAAATGGATTCAGGTGCCTCCGTTAGTCTCATTCCGCGTGCCTACGTACAAAATGAGCCCCTATCTTACACGAGAATCGTTTTGCGAATGTGGAACGTCACGACTGTCAAGCCAATGGGGAAATTTACGGCGTCTCTGCGCAATCCAATTAGCGGTAAGCGTATAGAACATGTAATGTACGTTGTTGATGAAAATTTTTCACCGCTACTCGGAGTTGAAGCGATCGAAAATCTGGGAATGATTACCTTTAATTGTATTAACAATATTAATTCGGACCTAACAGACATTTTTCTAAAGTATCAAAGTGTTTTTGATGATAAATTGGGGAAGTTGCCCGGACTTTGTAAGCTGTCAATTGATCAGAATGTAACACCAGTCGCGTTACCAATACGTCGTTTACCCTTTGCAGTGAAGGACAGATTTGAGTTAGAATTGAAAAGACTACAGCTCGTTGGGGTCATCAGGAGAGTTGAAGAACCTACCGAATGGGTCAGCCAGGTTACCGTCGTAACAAAAAAGTCAGGTGAAATGCGCATATGTATCGACCCGAAAGCTTTGAACATGGCCCTCAAGCGAGAGTATTTCAGACTTCCGTTGTTAGAAGATACTTTGCCGAGGTTGTCTGGTGCAAGATATTTTACGAAAGTGGATCTGTCTTCAGCATTTTGGCACGTGTGTTTGGACGATAAATCCAGTTTTTTGACGACATTCGGAACCCCCTTTGGAAGATTTCGTTGGCTTCGTTTACCATTTGGACTGAAAGTTTCTAGCGAGATATTTCAAAAACGGCTGCTACAGGCCATAGAAAACCTTACAGGTGTAATTTGTATAGCGGATGATGTTTTAGTGTTCGGACGAACAAAGGCAGAACACGATCAGAACCTAGACAAACTTCTTCAACGATGCCTCGAACTGGGCATTAAACTCAAGAAAGCGAAAATTGAATATTGCACAAATGAGGTAACATTTCATGGTCATGTCTTATCGAGTGACGGTATCAAGCCAGACCCTGCAAAAGTGGAGGCTATTAAACACATGCCCCCTCCTACAGATGTCAAGAGTATAGCTCGTTTTAACGGTATGGTGAACTACCTCAGCCGTTTTTTGCCTTGTTTATCACAAATAATGGAACCGATCAGGCGGCTGACACATAAAGATACACCATGGGTCTGGGGGATACAGCAAATACAGGCCTGGGAAAAAATTAAAAGACTCATATCTAATGCACCTGTTTTACGATATTACGACCCCCGATTGGAATTAGTGATACAGTGTGACAGTAGCCAAAACGGTATCGGCGCCGTACTGATGCAAAACGACCAACCTATAGATTTTCGAAGTCGAACGATGAGCGATGCGGAAACTCGCTATGCACAGATTGAGAAGGAACTGTTGGCAGTCGTATTTGCGATAGAAAAATTCAATGATTACACATTTGGCCGAAAGACTATAGTACAAACAGATCATAAGCCTCTGACCACAATAGTTAAAAAACCACTCGATAAAGCACCGCGTCGTCTACAGTCAATGCTAGTCCGACTGCAGAAATACGATTTCGAAATCATTTACAAGCCGGGTAAAACCATGGTCCTTGCGGACACTCTATCGAGAGCTCCATTGAAATCCGTAGCCGCTGCTAACCTGGATCTTGTAGAAGTACACTTTACGCTCGCAGAAAGCGATATCAGGTTGCCACGAATCCGACAAACTATGGCTGAGGATGACGAAATGAAAAAGCTCGAGGAACAGATAATCAGTGGCTGGCCAGATAGTATCGCGATGGTTGACGAACTCATTCGACCTTATTACAAAATCCGAGATGAATTATCAACTGAGGATGGGTTGATCTTCCGGGGCGAGCGACTGGTTATCCCACGATCGGCCCGAAAGGTGATGTTGCAGGAGTTACATCGATCTCATTTGGGGATCAACGGTTGTACTAGAAGAGCCAAGGATACGGTATATTGGCCAGGCGTCAGTTGCCAAGTGAAGGATTTCGTCTCTAAGTGCCCAATATGTAACAAGTTTGGGAACCGCCAAATAAAAGAACCAATGTTTTGTCGCAAAATACCAGAGCGCCCTTGGCAACATATTGCAGCTGACCTGTTTTCACATGCAACAAAAGATTATTTACTTTTGGTGGACTATTTCAGCGACTTTTTCGAAATAGAGAAACTGAATACCACATCAGCTGAAGAAATCGTGGCGAAAATGAAAGGTCAATTTGCGAGGTATGGTATCCCAGAGAGTGTCAGATCCGATGGAGGTCCTCAGTTTTCGGCAAAGCAGTTTGCTGACTTCGCTGAAAAATGGCGTTTCAAACATGAAATTTCCAGCCCTTACCACAGCCAATCCAATGGTAAAGCAGAATCGGCAGTGAAAGAAGCGAAGAAAATAATGAAAAAATGCCTGGAGGCTAAAGAAGATCCGTATTTAGCGCTCTTGGAACACAGAAATACTCCATCCACCGATATAGAATTAAGCCCAGCTCAAAGACTCATGGGTAGACGCACAAGGACGAGGATACCTATTGTTACCAACCGTCTGTCCAGACATGACGTTACATGGGACGTCATCAATCAGCAATTAAAACGGCGCATGGAGCGCGAAAAACAGGTATATGATGAGGGTGCACGTGAGCTACCCGAATTGTCTGATGGAGATACTGTTTGGATACAACCCTTCGGAATGGGAGCTGAGAAATGGGATCTTGGAACTGTCCGTGGTCGTACGGGTGAAAGATCTTACGAGGTGAATACGCAACATGGAACGGTTAAAAGAAATAGAGTACATTTAAGAAAGCAAGAACCCATTGAGTCAGACGAGATGTGTGAAAGGGATCCAGAGCCTCCAAACGAAATAAATTTGCGCAACCGCACAGTACGTAAGTTCATTTGAAAAACGGAAGGATGTGGAGTGGCTGTCAGCATGAATACTCATTGTCCAATCAGAATGCAGTATCTGTCAGTGTGTCTATCTCTTTATTGTAATTCCCATGATGATTCATATGTTTGTTGACGTGTAGTGAATACACATCTGTCGCTCTGATCTTGACTTTTCTACATCATGGAATCGATCAGCTATTTTGTCTCAAGCGCCGAAAATAGAGTAGAGGCTTCACATTTGAGCATTTGTTATCATTCTTTCATTGCATCGAAACATGCGTGCTAGCACTGAACAAAGTATTTTCCTTCACAATCCTGTATAACCTACGCTTTAATAGAAATGTTTATTAATGTAATGTTCAGATACGTGTCGATAGTATAGGATAAAGATTTGACGTTAGATCTTTATTTGGAAAATTTTCTATAACACAATCATGACTCCATAAATTATTGCAAAATGGATGTTTTACTGGACTCTGTCCCGACGATCAAATTTGTGATTCTATTGCTTGTTAGAATATTGAGCTTCTCAAATGTTTTGCTCATTGGCAGTGCTCTCAGTGTGCAAAAGGTATACAATAGACACAAATTCCACGATGAGATTCTTTTCTATTAATATTATGCAGGATTTATTAGATGTTGAATAAAATGAAATTAAATGAAAGATTCAAATCCGATGATCAGGTTATGACTCTAAAGTGTGTGGAACGACTACTTCATTCCGCGTGCGGTCGCATTTTTCGTTGCTCTGACATTTTTGTCCGTATCTTCGTTGCATCTGCTCGGATTTATACCGTTTAAATTATTCTGTCTACCACTCGACGACGCCTATCGGATTTCACACTTTTCGATCGCTCAAGTCGAACTATAACAAAGTTCCCAGTTTTGACGGAAAAGGCCAATTTGTTAACGCGTACAAAGATTCTCGCAGAACAAGCTACCCTGTGGATTTTGCTATCATTAGAAACATCACATTGAGCTACAGGTTTTGACACCTTGCTCCATATTCTATCTTCTGTAATCACCGAGTTATTGCGGATTACTTGTTCAATGCCGAAACCGCGCCAGCAACCACTGGCAGCTCACTCAACTCGCAAAACACCAGTTATCGATCAACCGGCAAGCCCTACGCAGCCCACGAACATGTGCGAACGTGTAACGAGGTCCACCGCCCAAACAAACAAATCGATCGATCTAGCTGTGACCGCGACACGGGATCCGTGTAACCTCTGCATCACATGTCGAACCCCGGTAAGCGTTGATAGCGTTTCAGTTAAATGTACTTTTTGCGGGTTTCGTCAACACGCGTCATGTGACAACAATTTGACTGATGACTGTGTGCGTCTTGTGAACGACGAGAAACATCCATCTGTTTGTTTTGTTTGTATTAACTGTAGACAAACCAATGAAGACGTTCGCCACAACACTAAAGACACCGTTTGTAGGACAATATCAGCTGTCGATTTAGAGAAATCTAAAGACTTTGAAGACAAAATTGAAAAACGAAGGTCTGCTTTAGAGCAAAGTCTACAGCGAGTTGAAATTGCTAGAATCGCGAATGAACAGGTTTTTCATGCATCATCGCCCGTAGCGGAAATCAAAGATAGAGCAAACGCCGATAAAACACCACAAAAGTCAACTTTGGTTAGTGGTGCATCTTCGGTGATTAGTGGTGATCCAATGCGACAACAAAGGAGCCATAGAGATGATTTCGTTACTAAGTCGCGTAAGACAGCATCTGCTGTGAATGTAAAGAGGAAAACGAATACAGTCAACAGTGAGACACCTCATCGACCAGCACCGGTGCAACCTGCTGGTGGTTTAATGAAGAAGACCCATAGTCTCAGCGTAATTTGCACTAACGTTCCTGAAACAAATGATGCACTGTTCGACGACAGGAAAAAGCACGATTTAGCCGAATGGAGCAGACTCTGTGACATGATGAACCTGGTTCCCATTAAACCCTCAGCTATAGTTCGTTTAAGTCGACACCCGAAATCACCCCACCAGGGTGATCCGAGATTACTCAAGGTGATATTGGAGAACGAAAACGACCTGGAAAACATACTATTAGACTCATACTTATTAAGGAGTGTTGCTGGCTCAAAAATCCGTATTTTCGCTGATCTCCCATGGTGGGAACGAAAATCAAAAGCCTCCGATCGGGCATCAGCAAGAAGTTTAAGAAGTTTAGTACTGCTTGGTGTTCCTGAGTGTGCTGAAAATCTAGCACCTAATCAAACAGAAAAACACGATAGACAACAATGGAAGTTTATATCCGAAACTATCGATGTAAATGAAACTGTCGCAATAGATACGTTCAGGATACCCAAGTCCATCCAATACAAAGGGGATGGACCCCGACCGCTTAAAATCACCTTCCTGACTAGCAATATGGCTGATTTAATTCGAGCACAATGAACTCAAAACAGTCGCAAGCTACCAAGTGGTGTCAGAATGAGTGCTCCGAAAACAAATAAACTAGATCCTGCAGACAGTATACCACTCACAAGCCCAAGTCAAGTCATTTCAATTAGCTCTCCAAAAAACGATCTGTGTCCGACTCATGCCGAGTCGGAAAAGTAGAAACGACTTCAACGCCTCAGCTGTATACTGTGAACCGGATTGAATTTATGCATACCAACCCTCAATCTTTGCCAAACATATCACAACTTGGAACTAAAACTAGTCTTTCACATTGTCCATCATTGTTAACCCATAGAACCATAAAGTGTCTCTATACAAACGCGCAGTGTCTGAGAAACAAAATACAGGAGCTTGATACCGTATGTACACAGCACTCACCGGACTTAGTTGCAATTACCGAAACATGGTTTGAACCTCATTTATCAGACAATGAATTGGCATTGAAAGGAATGTGTCTTCTCCGTCAAGACCGTGTGGGACGCGGCGGTGGCGTAGCACTTTACTACAACCAACAGTTATCCTGCAGAGAAATTGACGATATTGACCTACGTGTACAGGATACTCTGTGGTGCTCAATTAAGCTGACAACTGGAGATGATTGCATTGTTGGCGTGATTTATCGGGCTCCAAGCGCAAGTGACGCGCACAATGTTGAACTACTCCAGAAAATTCGACTTCTGGCTGCCAGATTTCAAACGCCACTCCTGGTTATGGGAGACTTCAACCTTCCAAACTTGATGAAGAAAAACGCTCTTTCAACGAATTCGCTCGACGATGCGTTTCAAGAACTGATCTTCGATATTCCTTTTTATAACCACGTCTTTGATAACACTAGATATAGAGATGGTAACATGCCATCTGTCCTGGATCTAATACTAACGAGTGAGGAACATGCCGTCGAAAATCTGAGCTACGAAACTCCATTGGGTTCTAGCGACCACCTGGTCCTCTTATTCGATTATGTTTGTCAAGCTGAGAGAACGAATGACATCAACAAAACAAAACTACAACTGGATATTGGAAGTCTTCACAATGCTCTTCGAACGATTTCTGACTGGAAACCAGACACCACGGACGTGCATCGTTCTTGGGTAAACTTCAAAGAGAAGCTGTGTGATGAAATAAACCTACATTCCAGATTTGTGCCAAAGACAGCGAAAAAACGATTTACCTTCACGTTGAGAAGCCGCACAAGGAAGTGGATTAAGATACGCAACGATGCATGGAGAAACTATGTCCACAATCCGATGCCAGATAATTGGGAAACATATCGTCTGTTGAGGAACAAGGTCACCTCTCTTATCACCGAGGATAAGCAGTCTCATCAGGCAAGACTACTGACCATGATGGAGCGGAACCCCAAAGTCCTGTACCAGATCGTTAACACTACATCAAAAATTAAGCCAGGAATCTCAGCACTACGCACACCTCATGGTCTAACTACGACTGCGTTCGAGGCTGCCGAAGTTCTTGCAGGTTACTACTGCAAAGTTTTTGCCCCAAGGAATCAGTGCATCTTACGCCGCATTCGATTGGCTTTTCCAATGAAATACTAAATGAAATCTCAATAAACAATGAGTGTGTCATGCTCAAACTTCTTCGTTTGAATACCGCAAAGTCACCAGGAGCAGATGGAATCACTCCTTTTATCCTCAAACGATGCGCATCCTCATTGTGTGGTCCACTCAGCACGTTATTCCAAATTTCGCTCGAAAATAGTATCGTTCCCGCGGAATGGATATCTGGCATCATCACACCAATCTACAAGGGCGGGAGTCGATCTGACGCTGCGAACTATAGACAAGTTACGTTGTTGCCAGTAATTTCTAAAGTGCTAGAGAGTTTAGTAGCGGAAAAGATCACCCATCACCTCGAAAACAATAGACTGCTTGCGACTGAACAGCACGGTTTCAGGAAACATCACTCATGTCTATCTAACCTCTTGCTCACCTTAAACGACTGGACTGAGTGTGTGGACAATGGTTACTCCATCCACGCATGCTTTTTAGACATGTCAAAGGCTTTCGACCGCGTCAATCATAGTATTTTAATCCAGAAACTTGAATTGCACGGGATAACAGGAAAACTTCTTGCTTGGCTAGAAAACTATTTACGCGACAGGAGTGCCCAAGTCAGAGTTGACGGCGCCTTATCGAAACCATTCAAAATTACGAGCGGAGTGCCCCAGGGTTCGGTCCTCGGACCGATTTTGTTTTTGATCTACGCAAACGACATTCCCGAGCGTGTTAAATGCAAGATTATGTTATTTGCAGACGATATAAAGCTTTGGAGAAGCATACGTACAAATGATGACTGTGAAACTTTGCAGAAGGATCTAAACACATTGCACGATTGGTCTTTGAGAAACAAACTACCATTCAACTTCCAAAAGTGCAAGGTGTAAACATTGGAAAGACTGTTAATTACAACTACACACTTGGGTCCCACCAACTCGTCTGGACAACTGAAGAGAAGGATTTGGGTGTTTGGACCAGTTCAAGTCTGAAGACTTCACTGCAGTGCAAAGCTGCTTACAAAAAGGCGTCACAATTATTGGCGTTATTGAGACGAATTTTCGGCAGATTCTCCAATCAGTCGGTGCCCCGTATCATGAACACCTATCTGAGACCAGCGATGGAGTACGCTGTTCAGGCTTGGTCACCCTGGATTCAGGAAAGACATCAATCTTCTGCAACGTATTTACCAACGAACCACAAAGCTTGTACCCGGACTAGCTGCTAAACCATATGAAGAACGTTTGAGGAGTCTCAATCTTTTCGACTTTCGCTGTCGTCGACTAAGAGGTGACCTCATACTGATGTACAACTATTATGCACGTCCCTAACCATCCCTTGTCCAAACTTTTCACACGCTCGCCACCCCGTGCCAGTCGGAAACATGAACTTACAGTGCTTATTCCCAATTCAAGACTGAACTGTCGAAGATATTCGTATGCTGTACGTGTAAGTTTCACATGGAACACCCTCGCCTCCACTGTTACACACTCAGCCAACATGGATATTTCTAAAGCTAATTTGATACGATTTACACTACATGAGTTTCCCTGTTCTTCTTCTTTTTTATTGTATATAACTCATAACTCCATCCTATGATTATTGTTAAGCTGAATGCTTTTTAGACCATTACAACTTTGAATCATTTTGAATCACTTGAATCACCCGCATCATCCTTTAAAAAACATTATCGAATACCGCAAGTCACAACATACACGTAGCCCTAGCACACAATACAAATTCCCCACTCCGAGAGCTGTTCGCCGATATTGATTCTGAAAACGTGTCTGTTCCTTTTGAAAATGTCCTTCCCCGACGAAACTATTGTACGCTCCCAGTGCAGAGAGAAGAAACTGTCATTCGAAATTTGACACACTTATTTTGTGGAATAAAGATTGAAGGACCGGCCGGATGGACTATGGTAAGTATTCGAACTGAAATATCGTTAGCTTACATGTTTATTTTGTTATTTTCTTTTTCATAAACGAACTATTTACTCTGATTGGGTAATTGTAAAGCTATGTTACAGTGGGACCACCTGAATTTTTGGATTTTGAATCTTGGAATATTTGCAACTGACATGAATTCATCATCTCCGTATCATCATCAGAACTAATTTTATTGTTGTTAATTTGGAACTTTCTGTTCGAAAAGCAGTTGAAAAATAATTTACAACTGCCTAAAATGAAATGATTGGTTGGAAACAGCTGTGGCGCCAGGGTGACGGGAAGCTGCTTTTTGATGTAAACGCGCTCCAAGGGTTATCAAAGTGATACGGGTTGTTGTTGGTTTCGTCCATTACCCTCTATTTATAAAGCCGTTGTCCGCGTTTTCATGTCGAATTTTGAATTTGAATTGAAGGTTATAAGATAGGTGTATTGTTAGGCCGTATTTCCTTCGCATAAATCACTTGTGGAATTCGTCGTATCACGAAATTCTGAGGCCTAACCCAGATTGGCTTAATTCACTTCGCATTTAATGCAATACTCATTTCGCCAAAGCGTTATTTCTGGGTTCGGTCATTTTAAGTACTGGCCAGCCCGTGCTCATAAGTGCATCCGAAAACTGATCACTGAATCACTTTGAATCACTTTTGAACCGACTGTCGTTTATACTCATGGCTGGCTTCTTCACCTAATCATTCACAGTTGCAATAAATTCATACGCTATGGACTGTGATTTTCGTCATTTTACAGATGTCCATATTTATAGACGAGATTTAGAGTTTGAGAAGATTTAAATAACGAACTTTAATTTTAAGTTTCGACTTATTCCTGTTTGTAAAGCTATATGCTTTTTAGACCATTAAAATAGAATGAATAGAATGGAAAGTCACTTAAATTCAACGATTAAATTGATCGACGACAAAATGGGATA
>JACCGJ010016634.1:29570-69637 GCA_013407085.1 Atriophallophorus winterbourni | reverse complement strand
ATTACTGGGAGCTTATGGTGACGAGCTGCGCAAGTTTTTCCCTCTCGTGACGGACTCAAGAACCCGTGGCCATGCTCTAAAGCTTCAAAAGCGAAGGACACTACGCCTACCACAGGGATTCACGCTCTCAACCAGAGTTGTTAACTTGTGGAATGCGCTTCCGGAAGAGGTTATCTCAGCGAGCTCTGAAAACCAATTCAAGCAACTTTTGTATAAGGTGTTGCCTGTAATCACGGCAAAGCGGAACAACACTGGACAGGATTTCTTCAACTGAGGTTCTCCTGGACTATGTTGCTGATATAAAGAGATGCGGCTTACAAGGGCTTGACCCCCTGTTGTCTATCAAGAAGAAGAAGAAGAAATAATCCGGATCATTTAATCGAACAATAGTTTATTGCGGTAGAAAAGCTTAAAAATGACCGCAGGATATTTTGTAATTTGGGTCGCATATGGTTGGCTAGAAGGCTTTATAGCGAGCCTGAATCGCGTATGGACTACACCATCACCAAACCTCTGGCTTTTGGATAAGAAGAACAAGCACTAACGCATTACGACCCACCGCGTCTTCCGGTAGTGCCTGAAAAATTTGCGAGATAGAGAAAGAAAGACAGAAAAATTTAATCATGGCGAGAAGTTGAGTGAATATAAGTGAGTGTCGAGACGATGCTTAAAAGGCAGGAAGAGATGGCGCGTCTACGATTTCAGTATGAAGAGAATTCCAGAGATTACAAATTCGAAGGGAGAAAAAGTAACGTCGGCAATCCAATATACTCTGTCGATGGACAACTTTGAAGCGGTGGCTGCGGTTTTGATTTTGAGTGAGATAAGGGCAATATTGTTTTGGAAGGATGAAGCGGCTCTGGTAGAATTCCGCACGCTAGAATGAGATTTCCTCTAAAGGTACGGTAGTGCACTAAGAATAAGTTGCAGGTACGCAGTCGATTTTCATATCATAGGAATTTAGACCCTTGACAAGCTTTGAGGCTCTACGTTAAGGTGATTCTAGAAGACTAATGTCCTTACGATACCAAGGCGACCATGCTTGAACTGCATCCTCTAGATGCGGTCTAATATATGCTACGAGCAAACCAGAGAATATTGTTATATCAAACGAGTTGAATACACACCGAACCAGGCCAACATTTTGATTAGCTATAGTGGCTGCACAAAGTGTTTGAGCAGAACATCCCAAATCGAAATGCGTCAAAATACCCAAGTCTTATAGGCAGCTTACCGATTGGAGCTGCTCATCCCCGAAAACATAAGTATGCGTGCAGGCGTGTCGCAAAGGTAGAACGTGGCATTTCTATTCATTAGGTGGTGATTATTTTCTTAAAACTATTTGAATAACGCATCTAGGTCCGTCTGTAAGGCTTGATGGTCATCTTGTGATGATTGCAATCTCCAAAATTTTGATATTATCAGCAAATAAAAGAAATGGAGATGATATTACTTGGCTGATGTCGTTTATAAAAATAAGAGCAAGTCGCGGTCCAAGAACGGAGCCATGAGGAATGCCACAGTTCACAGGAACAACTTCGTAGTACGGGCCTCTGACTCTTACTTACTTTGTGCGACTATCTCCTCCTGGAGGATGAGTCGGCTTTGATGAAGATTCTTAAGAAGTTGGGTACAAAGCCGCGTCCCCAGCACCACTCGGCGTTTGTTCCTGTCAGCTTCTCTAGCCTTTGCCCAACCAAGTGCGACCTGCAAGGCAGCAGGGAGTTGGCAGAAAGGTGGTGTGTCTACCAGACTCTGTTTCAGATTTTTCCTTGTGGTTTTCTCTCGAAGCCTTTCCCGTGATCGGGTATCCCGCAAGGCAGCGGAGGTTGAAAATCAGGGTTTTCCTTCCCTTAAATGAAATGCCCTAGCAGGCTAACAAGCTCCATCTGCCCGAAGCAACCTGGTTTTCAGGCGCCAGTCACTCGCCCTCGCTCCTTCTCCTGTTGGTAAAAGCAGTTCCGCCGGGCTTGGGGAGCCACTTGTGCAGGTCAGAAGCTGGGCTTGGTTGTCAGAGGCTATTTGAGATGCGTGCCATATGGGAGCATTTTATAAACAGTGGGGGCTTATCCCCACTGCCACCCCCAGCTATGACAACCTTTGGAACCGCCTCTGACTCTTACAAGGAGTTTGCGAAGAAAAAGGAAATTTTTCAGTTCAAGATGGTAAGTGATGACCTACACCATAGAACTTGAGTTTGGATAGCGAAAGTCTGTGGTCAGCTTTATCGAAAGCCTTAGAAAAATCTAGGAAGATGACATCAACACCGACATCGTAATTCACGGATACAGTACGGATATAATTTATGATGCATGGCCGTGAAAGCCGCAAGGAAGCTCTCCTGCTGATGTGGCTCTACCCGTTCACGAAACTTAATTGACTGCATCTTTTATTCGAGATGTAAACACTTCATCCCAGTGCGTTTCTGCTTACTCTTCTATAGAATCCGTAGCTATATAAGTCCCCATCTTTTAGGATTTTACTTTTTCATGGTTGTGTGGCAGTTAGGCATTCGGTAGATGCTACCGGTGATATGCTGCTTGATGATGATGATGACGGATACAGTCCAGTCATTTCGAGCAAGTAGGAGATTTGTTAAACAAGAATGACCCTGTTAAAAACCATGTTGCTGCGTCAGAATTAAACCATGATTTTCAAAGTGTTTCATAAGCTTATTAGCAACAAGTGTTTCAATAACTTTATGGATGACTGGGAGGAGTGAAAATAGGCAATAATTGGCAGGCTTTAAAAACAAAGGATATCATTCCCGCTTGTGCTTTCATACATACATACATTCCCGATTTCCATTCCCGGGGAACGTATGCATTCATTTATGATGTATATAATCACAAGCCTGATCCAGGCAAAGTGCCGCACAGTTAAAAACTGCACGTGGGTTAGGATACTGTCAGGTTGCCCAGGTCTAGACAGATATAGGAAAGGAAAATAGTAACGGCAGTGAGACTCCAGCATGTATTCGCATGCAGCTCACTGCCGGTGCCAAATCAATTTAGTACGGTGTTAACTGTACAGCACGTAAGGGCTGTACGATTGCACATCCGTTAGCAGGATACTACTGAGAGTGGTTTTGAATGAATGTTGTCAGAGCCCGGAGATGCATTATGTTTCAGTCGTAACAGTTTTCGACAGACCGAAGAGGGGGTAAAAACCCCGGATAGATTTCAAGAAAAACAAATCTAAGTTAGGAATTAGCGTATTAGCATATATGATGCTGTAAATTGGAGAGAATTGTGACCCTAAAGCATCAGTCGCCTCTTTTACTGTGGTGGTTAAATGATCTGAGAACATAAGCGGTGGAGTCCTGTTTTTGTTCCTTCCGTTTTGCATTAATATTTTGATATAAGCTTTTCGGATTGGACAAAAACTTTGCGGTCAGGTTTGTTTGATGAAAAAGCCTGTCTTCACAATACAGTTGGGTGCAACGATTTCTGAAGCGTTTATAGGCTTCACAATTTACAACTGTCTGGCTATATTTGAATGTATACGAAGATCGGTTCCTTTGTGTGATGAACTTTAGTGTTCTGCTGCGTATGGTATTGTATGAAAGCACAAGGCTGATCCTGGCAAAGTGTCGCATAGTCACAGACTGCACGTGAGTTAAGATACTATCAGGTTGCCCAGACCTAGACAGATATGAGAAGGAAAGTACAAGTGGAAATGATAATGAGACTCTAGCGTGTTTCAACATGCAGCTCACTACCGGTGGCCAACCAATTTAGCACGGTGTTAACCGCACACCACAGAGGTGCTGCACGATTGTACATCCGTGCACACACAGAAGTGGAATGGGATTGCTACCGTAATGCACATGGGCATGTGGCCGTTCCACCTCTAACAGCAGGTCCCACTGGATCTCACAAGCTATCTTATTGTTACTAGATTCTGTCTTTGATGATGATGATGATTCTCCATATTTTAATTTTGTAATTGACACTATAATTGATGCATGTAATGCGGGCATTCAGATAGCCTGCATCAAGAAACTTCTTGAGTTAGAATATACGGAGTTCTCCTATTCGCTTTCACCCTACTGTGGACCGATTATATAGGATCATACCATCCTTTTGTATTGGCTTTTTACCCTCTAAATGCAAAGTTATGTTACACGATATTGATCCTGGCAAAACTGCGCGAAGCCTCAATAATGATGAACTTACGAATGTAGATTATTGAACCTTTTTGGGTAGTTGCTTTACTAGTAACGCGTGTTTATATTAAGATATTTCAGCTCGCATTTCCGAAACTATATAACTTGGGCGATCTGTGACGTTAAAGATGATTGTCTTTAAAGCTCAAGGATCTATAAAATTATAGTTCACGCGGTTTTACTGTACCGACGTGAAACCTGGACAATAATACAGGATGTAATAAGATGTCTGCAGTATTTCGACAATCGCTGGTGTTACTTGGCACCATCGGATACGTAAAGCAGTTATCCACAATAGAATCTTTGGTTGAGATGTAGATATCAAAACATGTTGACATGTATAGACTTCCATGGCTAGGCCACGTATTGCGAATGGAACACCATAGTTTTCCTAACTCGGTTTTGTTTGCCACTCGTAACTCGGAATGGCGTCTTAATAAAGATGACCAGATGAAAGTTTTGCCCGTTAAACTAGATTCAGTTGATACTACCGGTCTCCTTGGTTGAGGTCCGAAAGATCAGAATTTGCAGTGACTTCTTACCCTTAGTGATAGGACTTAAAATCGTGTTGAGTGGCGGTCTTGATGTAGACATCTCGAAGTGTTTGGTTAATCTTGTTTGTTGTCAAGTGTAGTTGCGAGGAAATTTTCTCATGATGCGTGACAGTAAAAGCTACAAGGAAGCAACATGCTGATGTTGCTCTACTCGTTCACCACACTTGCACGAATGCATGTTTGATTCGAGGTGTAGGCACCTCATCCCAGTGTGTCTGTCTAATCTGTTGAGTGTTCAGTAGCTTTTACTATGTCATGGCTGTATGGCAGTAAAGCACTTGGTACTTGCTACCGGTGTAATGCTATCAATGATGATGCTGATACACAAACCATCACACCACGTATGACCGTTTATCGGATGTATGTATGTATGTGTGTATGTATATATATGTATGTATGTGTGTATGTATATATTTATGTATGAAAGCGCAGGGCTAATACAGGCAGTGCCGCACAGTCATAGACTGCACGTTGGCTAGGATACTGTCAGGTTGCCTAGGCCTAGGCAGATTTGAGAAACACGAGTGTGAGCTATTATGACCATTTTTGATACCTTTTGCTTTCTCACAACTATGTAGGAATTTTAAATAGCTAAGTGTAGTTCTATCTTTGTCTATAATAAATGTACACGAATGTGCACACCGTGCTAAATTGATTGGCCACCGGTAGTGAGTTGCATGCTGAAACACACTGGAGTCTCGAATGAAGGCGCAAGCCTGATCCAGGCAAAGTGCCGCGCTGTCACAGACTGCACGTGGGCTAAGATACTGTCAGGTTGCCCAGGCCTAGACAGATATGAGAAAGAAAATCTAAGTGGGAATGGTGGTGAGACTCCAGCGTGTTTCATCATGAAACTCACTACCGGTGGCCAATCAATTTAGCGCGGTGTTAACCGCACACCACAGAGGTGCTGCACGATTGCACATTCTGGCTTGGGTAACGTGACAGTATCTTAGCCCACGTGCTGTCTTTAACTGTGCGGCACTTTATCTGGATCAGGCTTGTGCTTTCATAATGCATACTATAGTGAGTGTTATTTTCCAATGCATCAATTATCTGGAGGGAAATACATTTTTTTCCATGTGTTAAAATGTAAATTTTTGTGAATCCTATCCAGCAGCACTGTTTTGTCTTTACAACGCTTTTCGTCTGCAAATTAAACACTTGACTGGAATCCTGGTGAAGTTATGTTGGTTCTCTACTTTTCTAAATTTGCCTTGTTATACTTTTCCTATCACAACTAACAGGTAATCTGTCAGCAAGATTTACAAATTCACTGATTTACGTTTATTCGCTGATAGGACATTCTCATTATCATTGTGCCATCAACTTGTTTTCAAGTACGATATACGGCGAGACAGTCAAGTTACACAGACTCAGATGGAAAGCAAAAATTTATAATCGCCATGAGAGCGCAAGGACTTGTTGATTCCACTTGTCGTCAATGGCTATAATTAGAGTTTAGACATAGTATATAGAGACATATGCAGGGAAATCATATATTCAGCTGCGAAACATTAGGATTTCAATAGTTTCGTTAATGAAACGAATTATTTTTTAATTGCTGTTCGACATTGTTTTTTTATTTTCCCCAGTGAAATGTTTAATAAACGCCCAGAAAGTACCTTGCCTCCGGAATTGGTTAGTTTCCACTTTTTTCATTATTTTTCTAAAGTATTATGACGAAAAAGAGGCACATAAATATACGTCCAAGTATGATGTAGCAAACCAATTTTATTTAAGTTTCCAGTACGCACATAATTGACGTGCAAACCAAAATCGCTGAACGTGCTATTGAACTTCTTGCACTTCCAGAGGACGAGTCATGTACACTACTCGATATTGGGTAAGTAACCATTTCGCTATATTATTTATACAGATGCGGGTCGGGACTGAGCGGAGAGGTTTTATCGGAAAACGGGCACTCATGGGTGGGTGTAGATATCAGCCTTGCTATGTTAACGGTCGCCCAAGAGCGAGAGGTTGAAGGTAACCTCTTACTTGGAGACATTGGAAACGGCCTACCTTTTCGAAGCGCAACATTTGATGGTGCTATTAGTATATCTGCTCTTCAATGGTTGTGCAACGCAGACCGCTCTGATCATAACCCTGTTGCGCGCATTCGGCGTTTTTTCAACTCCCTCTACGCATGCTTAACTCGAACTGCAAGGGCGGTTTTGCAGTTTTACCCTGAATCTGTTTCTCAAGCTGATCTTCTACAAACTGAAGCGCTACGCGCGGGATTTTCAGGTGGCATGATAATTGATTTTCCAAACAGCACACGCGCTAAAAAGTGAGTTAAATTTTAATAAAGTTTCATGTGTATGCATTTCCATCACACACACCCCACGACCGGTTTCCTGTTTTTTCCACTCATCAGGTAGGGACAGTAGGATCAGGATCCGCATGTGCTTGAAACAGTGGAAGAATGGTAAACAAGTTGTGCTTGTATGTCATGTGATTAAACAGGCTGGTCGTACCAGCCTTATCCAACAGTGGCATACAAGCACAACTTGTTTAATAAAGTTTGTTTGACACGGTAAAGTGCTTATGAATGACTACACTTGCACTTGTGGAGGATGCGATGAACAACGATATTTTAAGTTCAGTTTTGTCGACTTTCAGTTATGTTGTTTCAAAAATGCGTGGTTTGGTTGGTGCGTAAAATCCTTGCTTCATTTCATATTCGCATTTTAAAGCTAAAACCCCGGAGCCGATCAACTAATAACGCTGAACCTGATTGCGTTAAATGATATATTAGGATACTGAGAATGCCTATAAAACTTTGAAAAGTAAGCACAAGCCAAAGGACATAAAATAAGGCGTCACTAGGAACGTTATCGTACAATTCTTTCGAAATTTGAATTATTGAGGGTTTGCAGTTGTTGTCGATCATTTTGGCGCTTCATGCTCTTGTATTGTGCATATCATCCGTGAGTAGCACGCGTCGTTAATGCTATTCACACCACATTATGGTTGCTACCACTGTTGGCAACCTGTCAATATCGCCGCCCTCCGTACGCGCAAAACTTTGCCTGACATGCTACGATTTTGTACTAATGGTGGTCT
This sequence comes from Atriophallophorus winterbourni, assembly GCA_013407085.1. Classification (NCBI taxonomy): domain Eukaryota; kingdom Metazoa; phylum Platyhelminthes; class Trematoda; order Plagiorchiida; family Microphallidae; genus Atriophallophorus; species Atriophallophorus winterbourni. Next base: position 61,846 of record JACCGJ010016634.1, on the reverse strand, counting down.
CTATAACTCAAAATCCACCGGCCCGACATCCGTTTTCAAAACAACTGTTTTTGTATAGCGGTGTCGCCCCGAAAAATCTCGTTCTGCAAATATCCTCTGCAGCTCGATCTTATTCACTTTAAACACTACACCATAATGTACTTATATTTTCGCGCGCTACGCAATGATTGGGTTCCTTAGCCAAAGCACAAGATTAAATGTGATCTCCTAAATCCATCTCATAAGAGTTGCAAACCCATCGATCCTGAAGTTAGTTAATCTTTACCCACTTTTTCCAACAGATTTATTACATGATTGGTTCAACGATCGTTCACTGTCATTGATATGGAACTTGCTCCTCAGCCGACTTCCTTTTGGCATATCTACAGCCATACCATGTACTATAGTTATTTACGATCGGGCAGGACATTCTGAGGTCGACGAGGCTAACGTTTTTGTGTCTGTGATTTATAGGACTCATAAATATAGAGGTTCGAACTCTCGTTTTTTTATAACGTGAATGTGTGAGAAGTATTTGGGTGTATGAAATCACAAGCCGAATCCAGGCAATGTGTATTGCTCCTTCATCCAGCTTGCACGGAGATCTGCAATCGTGCATTAGTTCCGCATTGCGCGAATGACATCGCTCTGGTTGTCATGCTGCTGTCTGTGTGAATGCCGTAGTCCAATCCGAAAGGCAGCATCCAGCTCATCTCTCGAAAGATGATAGGGACGGTGGTGAAAATTGCGTTTATTTATTATTGGACTTGGATATTGCCATAATCATAATGTTTTACTACAATTTATTTCATGATAACAGTATAAAAAATCCATGTGTTTATTTTAAACCAGATATTTCTTAGTTCTGGACGTAAGCACTTGTCGTCGTCAACCACAGGCATTGATGGAAGATGGTAGTACGGCGCTCACTATTGCTCAAGGCCGACTAAACGAAACCCGCCGTTACCATAAAGAGAAAAAGTTGCCCAAAAACAGTGTCGCATGGATTAAGCACAAAAAAGAACGTGCACGAAAACAAATGAAAGAAGTTGCCCTCGATTCTCGATATACAGGCCGCAAAAGACCTCAGAGATTCTGATCAAATCGCATATCTTTGTAAATACAGCTTTTCCGACCGCTTTCTCGTGTTTTCACCCAATAAATTGGATTCCGAATAACTTCTCTCTGACCTGCGTGTAAATTAAATAGCTTTCTGACGCCAGAGCTCGATATTTATTCTTTCTTCAGTTCTTTGCCGGAGATGATAAATGACTGCAAGTCTCAGAGCCTTCCAAACAACCATGCCCAGATAAAGGTCTATTATTTCGTATTTTTATATTCTTTGTAAAAACCAAAGCGTTCCAGAACTTAGTGATCTTCTGACACGGCATTTTGTGCACTGTTCCGGTGATTTTCCACTGCTCCGAATAATCAGTTTTTGTTCGCGTTCCGTATGTACGAAGCCTGGATTCATACAAACTGCCGCTCGTTGGCTAAGATACAGTTATGTTGCGGAGGCAAGACTACAGCGTACACCTCGGCACCTTTGGCAAACAAATTTAGTACGATCTACCTGCGCAGTATAAAAGTATTATGCAATGGTACATCCGTTTTTGGTTGTAGCTACAGATCAGTGACGAGTAGATGAGCACAGCATTAACGGTGCTCTACACGAGGACGGATAAAAATTGTACATCCATGCACGTGTTATTAAAACAAATCGACCTTTAATAATAAGAATATATTGCGTGGTTACAGGTTCCACTCGATTACATGTTACTAAAGCGCATACCGGTAACGTCAGCGGCTCAATTTTCTCCACTTGCCTAACCTTTGCCCGGAAAGCTTTACATTACATGGTTTCCCACTTTTCCCGTTCGAAAGTCCAATTGATTTAGTTATATGATTTGCAACCAAGAAAACCACGGATAGTCGTTGAGACGTGCAAATTTACCCGCCGACTCCGTGGGTCGTTTGCAGTACTTTAATGGCGGCCGGTTGTCAATACAAACTGGATGATAGCGGGATTTCCGAAAATCACGCCGACGTGTTACAGCGAATAATTTCAAGCCGTCTCCGATCAGTCAAGTGGAGTGACAATAAATCTGCTTCGTGATAACTGTTATATACGACATCGAAGGATGTCGTTAGCTTTCATGTTAAACCATTGACGGTGGTAAGTTCACGAGCTCCCTTCAGTGCGATACATATAAATCATGAATGAGTTGAAAATCAAATAGAAGTATACTAGTGGTATGCTAAATAACACAGCAAAATACTACCAGTCTCCCACGCTTAGAAATAAAATGATCGAAACACAGCATGATCTTCATTACGGTTTACTGACACTTAATCACTAGACATTTGATCCCCAGACATTTAACCTCCAAGTCACTTAATCTGCAGTTTGATAACTTCTGAGAAATACAGAATACGTTTAAATGAATTTATTTAACAGGAGAGATATGCAATTGATTTAAGAACGTCAACCTTTCCGTAGTTGAGTATCGCTGAATTGCTCCAGATGTCCTGGCGCATATTTCAGCATACTTCTTCTGCTTGATATGAACCCCATCACTTGCTTGAAGAACTGAGGCCGTATGCTGTCGGCAATCCTTTCGCAAACCGTTAAGAAATGTCCACATACTGGGATGTTAGCCATCTACAGCATTATTCGTTCAGTCAGCACCACTATTTGCGTCTTCATACTTATTCCAAGTTTCAGATGGAAGTATAGCTGGTGCAAAGTTTTCTCTTCTACCTCTAATTCGTTTACCTCGAACAAAGGTATGTTCAAAATAAGATAACAGTTCATTCATCCTCTTACTTTGAGGCGTGGATTCGGCTAAATTCTCAAACGCGCCGACTACATCATTTAACGGCACAATCATGAGGCGTAAATCATCGTCTACCTTATAATCTGCTTTCATCCCTAGTTCACATATTTTTCGTTGCATGGCATGACATCTTGAGCAATTCAGTGATACTCAACCACGAAAAGATTGACGTTCTTAGAATCACGTGCTAAATAAATTCATTTAAACGTATTCTGCATTCTTCAGAAGTTATCAAACTAGGGATGAAATGACTTGGAGGTTAAATGTCTGACTATTAAGTGACCGGACACCATTCATTACACCTTAATCACCTGTCAACCCTGACTGAAAGGATTAGAGCACTTGACTATGGATCTGGTTACACTGAAACCCAGTGAATCGATCAGCCGGTCCTAGCCACAAAGTACAGATGCTGAATTATGCACGTAGAGAATGCTCTGATAGGTATTGATATTTGTCATTGGCGACATTCACAGATAGATTACAGATCTTATTTACATGGACATTAAAACGAATTGTCAATAACACGAAAATCTCATCGTCGCGAGTTGCGGTTGGTCATTTTACGTGTCGCAACATTTCGAGTTGGAGCGTCAGTGGTAGGTGCCGCAACATCTGGAGGGCCATCACCGGAACTAGTGGATAGACTGTGCGCTGTCGACATAGTTACGTCTGCGGATGGATTCCCCGTAAGGTCATTAATCAGTCGGGTGATCTGTGTAAACTTGTTGATCTAAAACGAAAAACAGACAGAATTAGTATATTTTCCACATTGAATTTTTAGATGGGCAAATTAACAACTGCTGCTTAATAAAAACAAGTTACATACGAAGCCCAAAGTTCCTTGGAAACATGACCTTCAAACCGACAATTGCCAAAAGATAACTAGTGAAATTGCTCAGCCGTTTGCGGCCACACAAAGTTTCCAATTAATAAATCTCTCATGGTGTCACCTATTTGGAACTGATTCATCAACTCGTTCGCAAGGTCAATGCAAAACAAAGCTGTTGCCCTCTTGGAATCCATCAATAGTCTCAGATCGTAGGTGAAACTTGTTTGGAAGCGTTTGTTTCCGTTGTGAACTTCACTCAATGTTTCCACCAAAAGCACCTACGCACGACCAAAAATATGCAACTTGTGAATGCACTCACCTGTGCAGTTTGGGCTTGAATTTGTTCTTTTGCTTGATCCAGCTGGGAACGATAATCGTCTATTGTGGCATCCATTTCACGATTCTTCTCTCTCGCAGCCTGTAATTTTGTTTGAAGTCCTTCAGCCTTACGGGAGAATTCTAGAACGTAGCAAAAATAGATTAAGTCAAGCGGCAATCAAAACCGTAGATTAAAAGAGTGATCGAGAACACAATTCAATGCAGAATTGGTGTATGCTTATTTAGGAGGGTGATCATAATGTTCTTCATAATCATAAAAATATAACTTGCTATGTCAACACAGGTCGTAAAACTTGGCGCTTCGTATATATGTAGGTGAAATTTCAATAAAACGTGTTTATCATGTTTTGCTGGAAAACACTGCGACGGAGTATAAGTGCACAGATATGAGCAAATACAGAAGTACGGGCTCACGTTTTACTATGCACATCACCAGATGGAAACGGTAACATAAAGTTCTTGAAATTACTGGTGAATGTTAAACGTATTTTTAAAGCTCTACAATATAGCGGTCACATTGAACTACTAAAAAGAGAGTGGTGCCACATGGGGTAGCAGAATGTATGAAGAAAGGCAAACGATATTGGGAGGACACACGCTCAATAGGGAAGTCTCAAAAGCCACCAGACGAGCACTGGACTGGAAACCGAAAGAAAAGTAGGGTCATTTGAGCAGAATTGGAAAAGATCTATCGACAGCGAAACGATATTGACGCAACTGAAAAGATCTGAATAAAACAAAGTGAATGGACGTAGTATTGTTGCGACCCTACGGATTAGACATAAATTCGAATAAGCCATTCGCTTAGTAGGACCATTGTTTTTAATAATAAAGCTTAGAATTCGCGCTTTCATCGAACAGGTGTACAGATGGTTATAATTAGAATTTTGAAGTTATTTTGATACAAAATATAATCAGTGGTAGTGTCAAGGTCAAGGAAGAAATGGTTTATGAATTTTTACTTTTAAATATCGTGGGTTAAAACATACCATCGCATTCTTGTTGTTTTTGCACCAATTGAGACCGTAGATCTTCTAGCTCTGCACGAGATCTGCAAAATGTTAAACAATGTAACAACGTCAAAAAGCGCTCGCATATTACAGATGAGCAAAATGTGGGCTAACCTTTCAAGCTGATCATTTGACTCTATCACTGATCGTTTGGTTGTTTCCAATCGTGTGAGCGCGTCCAGTTGAAGCCGTCGAAGTTGATCGGATTCCGCCTGTGCAAGCATAGCACGTTCGCGGTAGAAGTCACACAATCGATGAGCTTGTGATAAAGCTTCCGCGTTGCTACGAATAGATGACTCAAGGACATCCTCGCGTGACTGAAATAGGGTTTGTTGTTAAAAAGGCGATATAGCAGAGACAGACTGTCGTACACAACATATTACTACTCACCTGTAAAATGCGAATCTTTTGTTCGAATACAGAGAGTACATCCGGTGTAGAAGGAACGGACTGAAACGGGAATGGAATAAAGTAGAGTAAAGCACCTTCTTTCAAAATGTATATCCCATATTTTTCACTACTCATCAGCACCAGAACCTTCGGAATATCCAAACAAATCGTCACGTCAGCCCACAATCGAAGTAATGAACCACAGTTCGGATCTAGCTCATCAGCAGTGCATATGCTCTGGGTGAAATTAAAAACCAAACCTACAAATTTAAGGTTGTGGTCCGACGCACATATTCAACATTTTCCATCTGAGTACTCGGGAAATTTTGTTGTAGCCGGGTAGATCAGCTTTCAAGTCAGATCTTCCCGTCAAATACAATTTAAACTAAGACACGCTGGACTTAATGGGTGTTGTACTCGAGCAGGACATAAGCTAACGCAAAACATGAAACAGTGGTTTACTTTATTAAGGTAATCAAATTTGTTGGGGACGAAATCTATTTTAGTGAACCATTACTTGACTATAAGGTAAAATAATTCGTCTCATACTCACCTCTTGTTTTTCCCACATTGTCAAGATTTTATCCACACGGTGTTCTAGTTTTTTGTTTTCGTCAGGCTGACCTAACGTGACAGCGTTTGTGAAATCAGTGGCCACTGATTGGGCTCTCAGATTACCAGCGGATAAACAAAGCCACTGAGAAAGGAATGATCCCTGTCTGATTGTTTGCTCTTGTGTTCCGTTTGACAAATAACTGAGCAACTGTGCACGATTGCCATCATCGGGTTGCAAGCGATTCAAATTTGAAACAAATCTGTTGCGAAAGGGTACGATTTCATTCATGAAGTGATTAAAGACAAGTACACAATGCGAATTGGCAAACGAATTCAGATAAAATGATTGAACAGATGACGAAATGCCTGTTTCGTTGAAGGCTTTTTAAATAAAATGAAACCAGCTTCCGATGGATAGAGGTTGATTGTAGCGAGATGTTTGTCAAAACTATTCTAATGATCTCATAAATTCATTATTTTCGTGGAGAACAAAACCTCGTGTTTAGTTTCCACACGCATATTTTGTTGGTGGTCCAACGCGAATAGAGTGAAGTATTTCAGCAAAACTGGTGAATAAAAAATGCAGTACGTGCTGGGGTGGAACTTTTCGTCGATGATAATTAACTTCATACGGTGTAGGACAGGCTTTTGCGAACGAGAGGCAATAAAGTATAACAAAACCTAGGGGTTCAAGCATGTGACAAGAGTACATTCAAAAGGAACATGGCTACATATAAACAGATCACTAGAATGAGGCAAGCAATCCACCATCAGCTCCAGCGATTCTCGAGAGAAGGCGGTGTACCCAGATCATCAATAAGAAAATTTCAGACATTCAAGGCTGATAGATCGATAAAACACAACGATGGTAAATCTAGCAATGGTGCTGAAAATAAAAAATACAATAAGAAAAATGCACATACTGAGTATTATCGAAACCGTCGAGTTGTAATACTGTGGAAAGTAATCGGACCAAGACGGTACGTGTGGTTGGGCCCAATCCCAGTGACGGGATGTTGGTTCCTGCGTGGACTCGGGACGACGTGAGTAAACCGAAAGCGAACAATACCGGGGTTTCAGGGCTCTCCAGTAGAGAACGCAACACTTGCCCGCAATGCCTCGCCACGTTAGGGAGCGTACTCACTTCATTCTCGCTGGACGGCTGTGTTAATGACACTTCGTCATCCTGCGACATATTTGGAGAGATCGAAGCCAGCAGCTCGGTGCACAAATACACCAATCCCATGCTTTCTATCGCCAAAGCAATAGAAGAGAGACTGAAAGGAAAATAAGAATGAGCGATATTACCGTGCATAGGATTTGTTGTGACAGTTCGGTAAACGAAGCTGAAGATTTGAAAGAAACCGGCAATGATGTGAGTAAAACGAAGGACAAACAGGTATAGTAGTTTAGTCAAAAGGTAGTTTTAAAATTCGATAACCGAGAGTAAATAGAAGCAAAGGATGATCCAAGAAGTAAATGCATTATTTATTTCAGAAGCTTGGCGCAAGAAGACAAGAGTAACTATCGCATACGCAAAATTAAACCCAAGCAAGACTAATAGAAATCGATTAAAAGTGAATTCAATTTTAGGTCAAACATGAGAAATGCAGAGACGTATTCGTTTCCGCGCAAAGTGAACTCACCAAATATCAACGTCAACAGAAGGGCAAGCCGATTCGTCCATGCAAGAAGATACACCGTTACGCGTGACTAGAGCATTAACCAAAGGATTCGCTTCGTATTGACCCTTAACTATTTGCGAAAGTAAATCAACGAGAAGGGGAATTTGCTCCACAATGAAGTGATAATCGGTGGTGTTGACGAATTCTGCATCAGCGCAAAGTTCCTGAATAGAACGAACGGAAGAATCCGCCACACGGATGTAGTAAATCAACCGCACAAGGCGACCAAACATCCCCCACTTGTTCGATGCATACATCGTCCGAAGGATTTTAAAACTCGTATTCTTGGCTGTGTGACATTTGCGTAATCCGGTCATAACAGATTGGAGGATGCGAAAGGATGGAACGGCAATGAATTCGTGGTTTTCTTTTTCTCCCTCCTCCACCTGCTATAAGATAAGATGTCTTAATAGTAATTGAACACCGTTGTGTTGCCGAAAGCAAAATAATGTAGGAAACGATACCAAGCGTGCCAGCAATAAAGCGATGCCAGTCGGATAAAGATAGATGCGTTGGGCAACTTAGCTTGACTGAAGTGAAAAAAGCGTCCATAGAAATTTTGGTAGATAAGATCGAGTGAACCCCTTTTATGAAGCTAAACTAATCCACTAAACAGACTTCAATGCAACAAAATTACGATCGTTTCCAAATCTCAACAAAGCAGATTAAATGTCTTCCTTGATATTCACTTCTAAAGTATTGACGAGGCGATGTGGATCTAATGTTTCTATGCGCAGTATTTCTTTGGTTTTGATGTCACATGCTAATCATTTTGGAAAGCTAATTTTTCATAGTGACTAGACGATAGTGGTATGATTTGATTATTGTATGTGAAAATTACATAAAAGGAATCGAGTTCAAATCTTGTTTTTTCATAATGTCTATTACGTTTACGCATGCCTCGCACCCGGAACATCAACCAAATCACCACCCCCTCAAACTCTTGCATCTAAATTCATTCCGGAGTTCAACTATTCCAACGTTAATCACCTTCACGAACGAGTCCCACATCAAAGAGAACACCAATTGGTCAAGAAATTCTTACTTACATGACCAGGAATAAAACATACACATATATTTTATAGGCAAATCATGCAGCCACAACAAATTTCTCAACTTGTCTCTCCAGGTTGCAACTTTGATCTGATTTTTAGACCGATTTTCTACCAACCGGTTCCATTTAAGCCCTTGATATGCCGATTTTTTGGCCGGCATTGACGAACTGCTTCTGTCGCTTTCCATCAGCGTCGTAACTGGAAGATGTTAGTACTTCAGAAATTCAGGTTTGCGATTGTTTCGTCGGTTTTTCCGGCGCTTCGTGCTAATTTTGCAGCGGAGGGCGAATTTCTGCATATCACTTTAGAGCTCATGATTGGGCCTTATTTTTTGGTGCATTCACGCCCCTACAATATGGTTGGTTGTGCCAACCGTGGGGTCAACGTGTAAATATCGTTTGCCGTTCGTCGAACCCGATATTGTTGTTTCACACAAACCGGTTGTTATTCGGTATGTATGATGTAGGAAATCACAAGCCTGATCCAGGCAAAGTGCCGCACAGTCAAAGACTGCACCTAGGCTAAGATACTGCCCAGGGCTAGACAGATATGGGAAAGAAAAATAGTAACGGCGGTGAGACTCCAGCGTGTATTCGCATGCAGCTCACTACCGGTGCCAAATCAATTTAGTACGGTGTTGACTGCACAACACAGAAGTGCACATCCGTGTCGACGATACGAACGAGGACAAAACTTAGAGCACTGTGCGACACAAAACTCAAACGCAAAATGTAATCTAATATGGTTGCAAAACTCACCGAATTGAGAATTATCAGGGAATTTAATAATTCTAAAGCAGCTCCGGCGACCAGCTCATCCCTTCCGGAAGCCAAAGCAAACAAAGAGCACAACGGGTCTGAAATGCTTGCATCCGCACTCGAATTCTTGTCGATTGAATTGTTGAAGAATAGTTTGGCGATTGTACATTTTATATTCTCATTAAATTCGTTCGTTAACACGGACCGCAACAAATAAAGCAGCTGAGCGTGAGACAAAAAATATAATTTGATTATGTTTGCACGAAATCACAAGCATGATCCAGTCAAAGTGCCGCACAGTCATAGACTGCACGTGGACTAAGATTGCTTAGAACTAAACCGATAAAATAATGAAAATAGAAATAGCAGTAGGACTCCAGTGCGCTTTCCAATGCAGTTTACTACCGAGAGCAAATCACGCTAGCAGTCTGTTAGCTACACAGCAAAGAAGTACTGGACGATTGCACTTTTAAATTACTTATCCTATAAAAGAGGACATGTAGTAAACACTAAGTGATGATCACCGTGAAATTGCCCATGTTCAGTGAAATTATGGAACAATTTATAAATTGTCGGTTTCATTAATGGCCTAACCTGACCATACTGACCTACACATTACGCGATACTGAAATGCGGCATTTATTCTGACTGCACAGAGTTTCGCATACAAATTAATTAAGGTATGATGCAGGTTTATGCTATTAGAATCGTAACAAGTAACATATACGTAAAGATCAAAGCAAACGACTAAAAATAACAAAAGAAATATGAGCAATCTAGAAGCGGTAGGAAATTAACGAAGGTGGCCACCTGATAACAAAACTGGCAGTCATAAAACTTTGCCAGATGTAGGTCTTTGATTTAAAATTTCTATAGCTGACAAACGGAGCTCGTAAAAAGGCTTGGGACGATACACCTGAATATTACAAGGCATAATACACACTACACTCAGCAGTAAACGTCCAGTAACAACAATCGATTGGAATATGTTTGGGACCGATCGTGTATTCATAATGCAAAGTCCAGTAACAATCTTAGTGGTCGTCGTAGTTTTCTTTTGATTTTCAAATTATCAATTTGTCCAGTTTCATGAATCACATCATCATATCACATCAGTGATTGACCATTGAAGTAACGTTTCGCATTGTCATTGCACTATTTATTTTCGATACACAGAGTTCTGCATTCTTATTGTTTTTGCTGTATTAACTTAGTATATCAGATCTTCTGTCTTTATAAAGCCGTCATGATTTTGCGAGTTAACCACAAAGACGAATAATGGCTGAGCAGCATAACAGCTGCAAACAGTTAGATAGAAGAGAAGAAGAGATGGATATGACACGTGTACGTATCTTGTAAACGAACGAGACTAGATTCCGACACACGCTGTTGAGGTGTTTACAGACTGGAACAAGTATTGGAGCATGATGGACGAATAACTCTATCATCTTTCTCAATTATTGGTAACAAGATGGAGATGGGGTCTGTAAAACAATTAGAATAAGTAATAATAAGACATAAAAAATGTTGCACCACAAATCGTACAAGTGTGCTGTCCTGTGATGTATTCCTTTAATTATACAATTACTAACCCTTTCGTATTTGCATTTTACCATATGCACTCTCGATCTAGAGATAAGTAAAGCGTTCTTTATTCTATTTAAACGCAACCTCCTTCTGGACACAAATTAGATTATATACTATAACGTTACACATGCATACAGTAATTTGGGGTTTGAGCTATCCGACCAAACCCAACGCACAAAAATTAGAATGCAAGAAGACTAAACGAACACAATATAACGCAATGGATATTACTTAGATAAAAAAGCACCTAGTTGAAATCAGTGATCTACTCAATATCCGATTAAAAATACCATTGAGAAAAATTCTAAAATGAACCAAATCTACGCTTACCTTGAGCAAGAGAGAAGGGTTCTTCGCTTTCAGCTGAACAATCATCTCACGAAGACAATCGGCCAAGTCAGGGAATCTGAAACCAACATAATTAAAATCGAGAATAACTTAAATAAAAAGTATGGTTTGACACGAGTGAGGTCCAGTTGTGCAAAATGATTTCAGACGCTGACAGTAGACTCAAAACTACATCAATCAAACAGCACGAAACCGGTCGTGGGGTGTGTGACGGAAAAGCATGCAAAGGAATATTTTGTTTCATGGTTATGGGTTTAACCCTATTAAACATGTGTTTGGACACATGTGATTGAACAGGTTGGTCGTACCAGCCTTATCCCACAGTGACATACAAGCGCTCCTTGTTTACCATTCCTCCACTATTTCAAGCGCATGCGGATCCTGATCGTGTTGTCCCTACCTGATGAGTGAAAACAGCACGAAACCGGTCGTGGGATATGTGACGGAAAAGCATGCAAATGAATATTTTGTTTAAATCAATCTTTATTACCATCATGAACAGCATTACACAGGTAGCAACTATTACAACCGTGAAAGCTTGAAGAGGTAAAGAAAGGTGACATTCAAAAGAGCTAAACCTACAAAAGATTAATCATAGAGGAACTGGGCTGAGATGTCTACACAGTGAACCAAACAGGCATACAAACAAGTTTTGTGAACGAGTAAAGCGTCATCATCACAGCCGGCTCCTTACAGCTTTGAGAGTCATGCATTATAACAAGCTTTTCTCAACATCCTACTTGACAACATACAACAATAATAAACTACTTCACGAGGATGTCTGGAACAAGTCAGTCACCACTCAGAATATATACCTCTATATATATATTATATATTATATATATATATATATATAGATATATTTATATATAATATATATATGCAAGTATGTGTGCATGCAAGCATATGCACAATATGATACACATTTGGCGCCTTCAACAAAAGAATAAACTGTACAAAACATAGGAAAAACAATGAACTGCTCAACATGGTCGAGATGGTAATCCCTTATGGAGACATGTGGCAGTTCCCTTAAGCAAAAGAACATAGCCAACATTTGGATGCCACCGTTGCCCTGAAATGCAAACTTGTTCCAATCGTCCCACTGTATTAAAGCTATTAGCAACAGATCATACTGTACATGACAAAACTGCGGATACTGGCGATTTTCATGGTATGTATGATGGCAGCAAAAGAGCCATTGTCCAGTCAAGCTTCAAACAGCACACATTAAATCCCTCTCGGGTAAACCGACTGTTGATAGATCACAGCATATGCAAAGGTGGTTCATCGAGTACAGTAATGCAGCTATAATACAGTCATTTGATTGATAAATTTTTCAATACAGATACAGCCTGTCCTACAAGTAATGCTATTCAAGATGATAAAGGCGACTATGATACCTACCGAGAAATCTTTTTTCCCAACCACCGGAAAATGTTTTTTTTTCTAATAATAACATGAACGAATTTCATATTAGAACTCAATAAAAAGGATTAAGTAGAGAGAGGTTTAGAATAACGCATAAAAGTAAACATCTGCGTTGCGCAAGAACGCTCACGTTTCAAGCTGATTCATGGTGTCACAATCTGAGCAAAGATCACTAAGCAATTCTCCAGCGCAAAGCCCGGAATTGTCTATTTCACCATTAAGCAAGAGATTGAAGAGGATGCGAATCGTCTTGTGTGCATGAGTGCCTTCGAAAAACTGTATGAAACAAAAGAACCAGAAAAAATATTTGAAAGTACAAAGGGTTAACGATTTGCAAGAGAATAATCAGGTCTGTTCCTCTATTCAAATCAATGAACGCAACCGAACCGGTGTGCTACAACAACGGGAAAATTAATTCATCCAGATTTTCTGCAATGCTCAAAAACGTTGGCTGGCAAATGGCAGTAAATATAAGACACCAACATTTGTCTCTGCTCAGTCTCCTACAGGTTCCGTAGCTTTTTAGCTTTCATTTTTCTCTATCAATTTAGGATTTTATCGTGTCATGGTTGTAAGGGAGTTACATATTTTGTCCTGGTCACTGGCATACTGATGTTTACGATGAGGATAAGGTAGACTAAAAGTGCGCTCAGAATAAAAGCGGTTTTTTGTTAAATACATGCAAAAGACGATGCCAAGTAATTTTTTGTTAATAAGATATGCTGTTATTAATTGAATTTTCATCTGTCTGGGTCTCGACAACTCATGTAGTGTGCGACTTCACGGCTTTACAAATACCTGGCTTGCGATTTCATCCACGCATATGTACGACTAAAGTTTTGACAAGGATCGCTGCAATATTTAGCTAACAGGAACTACGTTTGAGGTTTCTCAAAACCTAATGAGTACATATTAGTCGATGAAAAAAATCTAAGCTATACGGTCGGTAGCATTCAACCTTAGAGCTAAATCAAACAAGTCGTTAAGTGATAATAACAATTCATACAGATCTAAAAAGGGTACTATAAAAACAAGAAGCTGTGGACACATTCACACTCGTACGATTAATCATAAGATATTCATTAGACAAATGTGTAAGCAAGCTCTGCGTTGCTTACTAATTTACACCGCTATCTCATGCAGAAATAATGGGATTAATATAGGATGAGTTTACATATATCCGAACGTAAACGCCGAATGGAAAATAACATGAGAAACACTTTAAATGTTATAATTGACTACCTTATCGGTGGATCTCCATAAATGAAAACGAACGGTCATTGAGTAAGCCAGCGTCGCTTGGCTGGCGTTGTCAGCACTCATGATGCGGAGCAGACACTTCCGAAGTGCCTCAAATTCATCCTGAAACAGTCAATATCTCGTAACTTGCGATTAACTCACCTTTCTTTTAAAGAAGGATTTAATAAGATCGTTAAAATGCGACAGGTTTGCTAGAATTCCCAGAGCATTTTCCAAAAGTTCATTGACCTCAGATTGATTAATAATGCGTACTATGTTTTTCATAATATAGTTGAAGACTTCCCGCTCCAAAGTAGCACACATATGATGTAAATCGCTCGTATACAATAAAAGTATCCTGAATAACTATGTGGATGGTGAATGAAATGGAGAAAGTATGATACTTTGATCTGATCAGAATTAACATATTCTTTTGAAAATAAACCGAAAGCCAAAGTTTTCAGTATGGAAAAAGAGTCCAGCAGATGATACCTTATGGTGATATTCTGACCTAATGCCAAAGTAATAAAAAAGGGAAATCATACCGAGGAATGTCAAAAAATCCCATATTGATTTTTGAACTGCTCCAGAATAGTTGTCAGAAAACGATGCACAGATTATCGAATAAAGTGTCTTGAAATCAGAAACATTGAAGGAATAAGCGATATTATCCTCAGATTGGGCAAGCTTCTGTAAAGTAAATGGGAAAATTTGATTGAAAATGAATCCCATGTTTATATGCAATGAATGAGATTTTATTTAAACGGTAAAAAAGGGAAATACGTCGCTACCAGTTGGTTTTGTTTGTTAGCGTAAACGGAAAATAGATCAATGGAACCTAACAGTGCAAGCAAAAATGTTTTCAATGATTTTATCAAGTTGGTGGATCAGTAGGAAGATAAAAATGCTCCATGAACAGTGTATTTACATGCACGACTTCGCACTCTCATCGACGGAACAGGATAACACATCAAGGTAAAATGCCTTACACACAAGACGTGGGTTAAAATCTAGATAAGTAGACCGGCCTTGTATGCATGGATGACTCTGTAGATGCTCCAATAATGACACCAAATACAGGTCGATTAATCATGGATGTAAACAAAGTATGGCTATAATTGTGAATTTTAACAACTTTAAAGGATTGCGAAATGAGGCTTACGAAAAATCTATTTTTAATACTTGAAAACAAATTAGTAACATAGATAATCGGATAAAACACTATAAAACCAGTGCGCTCGACTAACGATTCTTATTGTAGTATAAATGTGAGATAACGGTTAATTGATTAATTAATTAATTATCAATGTCAACGTGGAAGCGTTCTACTTTCTTTTTAACTTTTATCGCCAATAAGTGATAACAGTCTTATTACAGGAATCTTTCAACTTCGTTTCAAATTTCCTAGATAATGGTTATTTGTAGTTCAAAATCTACACGACGTAACTCGTCAACTATTGAAAATCAACAAATCGCCCGTAAGAAATCTCAAGAAAACAAAAGGATGTCTGAAGTTGCAGTAATTTGTGGTAAAGCCGGATGTTTAACTTCTGTCCTCGAAGGAATGAATGGATGAATGAAAACACAAGTCTGATCCAGGCAAAGTGCCGTGCAGTCACAGACTACGCGTGGGGTAAGATACTGTCAGGTTGCCCAGGCCTAGACAGATATGAGCGAGAAAATAGAACAGGAAATAGTAGTGAGATTCCAGCCTCGAAGAAATAGAGTGTAGCAATTGTTATACGTGGTTTTATTCTGGTCACTCGAGAATGACGCCTGCTGAGTTCACGGTTTTTTCAAGTTTGTTCAACAGTCGAAGAAAATAGTATGGTATGAAGTATGGTATGAAAGCACAAGCCCGATCCAGGCAAAGTGTCGTACAGTCATAAACTGCACGTGGGCTAAGATACTATCAGGTTGCCCAGGCGTAGACAGATATGAGAAGGAAAGTACAAGTGGAAATGATAATGAGACTCTAGCGTGTTTCAACATGCAGCTCACTAACGGTGGCCAATCAATTTAACACGGTTAGCCGACTGAACCAGTTAGAGAGCATAAATGTTTCTCCTTCAACTCGTCAACCGTCCAGGATGAAAAAATGTTACGGGGTCAAAGCCTACGTCCGCGTCGTTTATCGCGGGAATCTCATCAGTGACCGAAAAACCATCGAATGTTCGCTCGCCTTTAAATGAATCCACAAAAGTGGCATGTTCGAATCGAAAGCCGGCTCCTTTAAACCCGACGTTAACAAATCATGATCGTTTCAAAGAATAGCCCTCGGCAATCTGATTCTCTGACGATAATATGTTCCAACGTGCCAGAAACCGCGTCACCTTGTTTTAAAACTAGTCAGCAAGGAGAATTACAGCAATGGTAGACTTTATGCGACACCCTTCGCGTGTTTGCTAATCCAGTATGCTTGGTACGTTTATCCCATCACCTGAAATCACCTCACGCTGGCGAGCCCAGATTGTTGAGAGTAACACTCAGCTCAATGGAAATAGTTGAAACTGTGTTGCTTACCGCTCACACATTGCACCCGAGGTCATCTCCAATCCGTATACATCCGGACATCTCTTGGAGCGAACGCCGGTTAAAAAGCAGCCGACATGACTGCAAAGAAGCTAATGACAAAAGAAGTAATTTTCTCTATGGCGTTCCTGAACTCGTCGATGCAGCTAAAACTACGACACACGACTGTGACCAGTGGCGTTTCATTCAATCGCAAAAATCACTGGCAATTTTACTACTGTCGTCAAACGCTTACCAAAATCGCCTAATTACAAGGGCCAGAGCCCAAGAATATTAAAAATAACTTTTCGTTCCAATGATACGGTCAACACTGCTTTACAAGCATGGCACCAATTTAAACATCTGGCCCCATATGAAATACACTTGCGAGCCACTGCCGATAAGCAAAAACTCAAGTCGTATCTTATGAGCCCATTTGCGCCACCCTCTGCTGAAAATGCCGTTTGTGACGCGACTGCTTCACTCCCAAGCACCTTCAACATTCGACTTTGATAGAGTCGGTACAATAAAAGCCCACGCCGCAGAACCCTGTCTTTTGCGGATGAGCACAAAATTTTCTTTACACAAATGCTCAAGTTCTTCTTAGTAAGATTTCCGAGCTGCACATGCGCATGCTAATCGCCACTTTGATCTCAGTGCTATTACGGATACTTGGCTGCCGGATTCTATCAAAGACGCAGAAATTTCACTCCCTGGAATGCCAGTCATTCGAAACGATCGTCTCACCAAATGTGCTGGAGTTCTCTTGTATTTTGTGTCTTCGCTTATCGGTGAGCCCTTATATCATCACTGCTTACATCTTGTAGACTCCCTATGGTGTCGTCGTCATCTCAAAAAGCATGACTATGCTCTCCTGGGTGTCATTTGCCACCCCTACATAACGAACCTGATACTTTTGCTAAACTTATGCAGTGCATACGGCAGGCTTTATCGTTACAACACAGTCAGGAATTATTGATGGAAGACTTCAATTCGCTTAAGCTGTCGGCAACACATGCAAGTGATTTCTTTGCCTTGGAACTTGACGAACTTATAAAAACTCGCCCATTGTATAATCATGTGAGCAAAACCTACAATATTCTGTAGAGCTGATGCACCTCCTCTTTGTTACTAACCAATAAAGAAACGCACATTGAACCACCCATTGGGAAATGTGAAAATCTAGTATTGATGTTCCGCTATATTTGATATTCAAGCTATCCAGATGAAGTCTGTTAAATTCTTGACTGTCACAGATTATAATGCTTTTCGTTACATCATGTCAGCAAACACTTGACTTTTTGTTTACCGACACTCCTATAGCAACCTGGTCCGTGTTCGTAACGAGGTGGCGCTTGCTTTTGAGCCATTCTTCCGTAGTCAAAACGCTTAAAACAGAAACCGAAACGTCACAATTCTTTTGTAAGAAGTACAACTGGAAAATGGATGTGTTATAGAAACCATACGTTGAATCGTTTCAAGGTGAGTCAATTGACGTCCAACTGGGAGTTCTACTGGCAGCTGCGTAATTATTGTACTACACTATTACGCCAAGACAAGCTTAACCACCAGACTTAACTTGCAAACAAGTTTGCGTTAACCAGAAGTTGCTATATAAATATGTAAACGATCAGTAAAAGGTTCGCGCTGGTATTCCCCAATTACAAACAATTAATTGTCCGACTACGACTGCGAATGATGCAGCAAATGTCTTGAGAGCGCATTACATGCCAATCTTCCGGAATTCATCACAGGCGTTACCAAATTTTTCTCCCGCCCATTCTTCCTTTCCATATTTCTTCTGTTACATTTGCTGCTGACTGCGAGCGAAACAAGATATTGCTACCTTGTACGAATTCAACTGCAGGAATTGATCACATCCCTCCAAAGGCGTTACAAGCAGTCACTGATATAGTTTGTGAACCCATTGTCTTGTATTTCCAGCGCTTATTAGATACTACTGAAGTGTTGACGTCTTGAGAGAAGAAATAATAACACCAATATTTAAAGGAGAAACCGAATTGACACAGGAAATCATCGCCCAGTCATATTAACTGCTGTACTGTCCGAAATAATGTAGTCAATCGTTGCAGAAGATATAATGAATGATTAGAACTTTCGGGTCTCATTGATAGTGAACAGCATGGATTTCGTCGAGGTCAATCGTGCACTTTCAACCTACTCATGGGAAGATACAGTTGGACCAAATCAGTAAACACTGTTTACGTCATCTATTTACACCTGTCCAAAGTCTTCGACAGGGTTCACCAGAAGGTACTTATTTATAAACAACGTATTCTTAGAATTAGCCCCCCACTCTTGACATGGATAGCTGCATTTCTGAGCTCCAGAACTTTAAGTGTACAAGTATGCGAGAATATTTCCGAATACTTAACAGCTTAATGTGGTGTACCCCAAGGATCGGTTCCTGGGCAACGCCTATTTCTTCTATTCGTCAATGACATGGGTAATGGAATAAAATCACCATTCCTCATAAAAGTTTATGAAAAATAAGAAGAACATGCGAGGATAAATCTGGTAAAATTTTATTTTAAGTGAGTCAGCAACAAAATAATCATTACAATGGATTAATTTCACACATAAATAATATTAGCGCGCTTAAAAATAGGATTCCATTATTATGCGAAGAGTAAACGAATTACTTACCTTAACAGAATCAATGAAATTTGTAAAATTATCTGTTTCACAGGAATATCCCCAAGCATTCAGAACAAGCGAATACGTAGAAAGAGACATTAAGCAAACCGCGCACTATAATTGGTTATGCAACGTTGATGCGGCAAAACGAAATCATTTTTGAAAAATACTGGTTTTCATAAAATCTTTACAATAAAAAGCAGCATAAATAATTATATATGTTTCATATATTTTATATTTTGATTTCAAAAATTCTGTAGTTCGCAACGCATACTCTACACGAATGCATACCAAAAAATTAAAATTTTGCTAACCTGATGATGTTTTGATTCACTGCTGTAATGATTTCTAAAAAATAGGCATTCAGTTTCAACTGCCCTTTAGAACCGCTGTTCCGAATTAGTAACAAAGAACGTTCCGGATAGGGTATTAAAAATTCTCAATGACGTCGTGTGTTTGGTTCACTTCGGAACATGCTACGAATAAAGCAGTTTTCAGTCTTAGGAAATGAATTTTAGCTCGAACGTGTGAAAAATACGACAGCTCATTCATATTGCGTGTACTTATATTAGAATTTTTATGTGGAAATGTTAAATTAATTGGAGATACCCGAACAAGTTGAGTTTTAGTGAACGTTTACAATTGTTCAATCATTTCATTACGAAAACTACTCTTTTATGGTTGTGTTAGCCTGTTGCATTCTCACGTTGTTAGTGATTACACTGCCACAAGTCTGTAGAACATAGGATATTTCGTCAATCCCTATTACAACATGTGATGAAAGTGCTCGAGATATCCAAAGTTATATTTGTCTTCAATATGTGACAGCAATTCAATTTTTCCTCAATACTATCATGTTTATTTCGTGTTCTTTAATTGTACTTTGGAAATTTGTGTGGATTGTAACAACTGTGTTTCCCAATACCTAAAATCTATTGACCTTGACGTATTTCCGTTCAAGCGTGCTGAGAGACTGCTCTTCCGTTGCATTGAGCACGTTTTTACTACGGCGAAGCAATCTTTTTGGGACCTTAATGACGTAGTCAGCCCAGTACAAATTGGTGAGACCTGGTGAGACACACATCTTTAGTGTAAAAAAATTTGATAAGCCCTATATTATCTGTATTAGTATCACAGACCCATATTCAACCAAGTGCCACAATTCTTTCGCGCGTGTGCTTGAAACACCCACCACTACTAGGATTGAATCGTTTGAAACACATTCATCCTCCTGTGAAGATAGGAAATGTTCCATCACCCGAAGGTGAGTGAGTTAGAGCGCGTTGCTTGTCCAATCGAAAAAAAGACGATGGTCATCATTCAATTTGAACAAAAACGAAAAACTTGGAAATGAATCACTTTTTGTGTTTCAAAAACATTTTTACAATATATTTTGTTTTTGTTAGTGTAAAGAGATGCATTTATTTCTATGGATAATGTTCTTAAAAGTAACTGCCACAATTCTACCATCCCATGTTTGAACCAATGTACTGACGTTACCGAGAATAGTTCAGTCGGAGGCTATTTTTACCCGTTCACAACACTGGTGCTAAAACCGTGCGTTCTGTATTCCAGCCTGGTTATCTTTTCTACTTAGCTTCAGACTGTGTCCTCGTTTACCAACCAGAAGTGAGAATCAAAATAAGTCATCGAAATCCAGACAGATCAAACGCTTGACAATTTTAAAGATTTTGTATAAGATTGCCCCTGATCTGCCTCCTCCTAAAGAGAATAGCCAAAATGTTTAGCGACGATTTTCAATGTTGGTGCATGCTAAAACATCGATCTTGCGAATTGCTTGCTTTCGTAACTTTTCTAGCTGCAATATTACCTCCTGATAATATTACCACCAATCCTGAATACAGTATTCTAGATGCAGCTTCACTATCGCATCCTGTTACTCGCATTTTCCTGGTATGTCTATCTTTCCCAAATTAAACCGCTGTTATACTTTCTGGTTATTTTTAAATGGAATGATCTTCCGTTTTTGCATTGCATGCTTGTTTCGTTCCGCATCAAATATTTTCTATTACCACACAACTGTTAAACGGGGTTCGTACAACGAACCGGGGTGTTCAAACACAGAATCACAGTGATTTCAGGTAAAGCACTCAGTGCTCTCATGGATGACCAAAGCAATGTATTGCTCACATAACTGCACTCACACACCAATACCGGTTTCTGGATGTTTGCCGTCATTAGGTGGCGAAAGTAAGATTGGTTTCCGTAAGCCTTGAAACAGCGGATAAGTGGTGAACAAAGTAACAGTTGGATTCCACTGTTACATAGGGTTCGTACTACGAACAACAGTGTTGAAACACAGAATCGAAAAATGTATAGCATTTCAGTGTCTGGTAATCGTGTCTCTTGCAGAGCATCACGTCGACCTTCAGCCTTTTTAGCTCATTGTTAATCAAGGCTGATTATATTATGCCTATGATATTCTAGAAGTGGTCATGAAATCCTAGAAGCATGGACTGGATGTTCAATTCTCCCAATCTTTGTTTTTCAGTAATTGCTTTCGATAGTTCGGAAAAATACAGTCTGCTTGTCGGTTGATTCCTTGGTGAGACTAATCATGGATCGGTTAGGCAACAACCTCGTGCAGAATTTATCATTGAGCACGGTTTAACATGACATTTTTAAAAGAAGGTCGTGTCTCTGGAATCTGCTGTGCTTTTTGATAGATGAAGGCGGGAGGGTAGAGGTCTTTTACTTAGACTTTATTATGGTTTTTGACTCGGTGAGTCACAGTTTCCTAGGGATGAAGGTCGCGACCAAAGGTATCTGGAAGATTCACGACTGGATAACCAGTTTTCTGCATGATAGATCCTTTCAGGTCTGTGTAGGCCATACTACATCTCAATTCGCAAAAGCTACAAGTAGGGTCCCACAAGGTTCAGTACTATGCCCAATAATCTTCCCTGGTCAGAACGGGCAAAATCGGCAGTAAATAGAAACATTGGGAAATTAAACGACCTCGACAGTCGTAGTCTTATAATCCTGAAGGTATCTGAAGCTGCTGATAGTCCAGATACAAAGTATAACTTCACCCACGATATACAACAATGGAAATTTATTAGTGACGCTATCCAAACAAATAAGACGACTGTTATCAATACCTTTACTGTCGTGACATCACCGAAATACGAAGGTAAATCTCCGCACCCTCTTAAACTGACACTGCTGACAGACAGTATGGCCGATGGCGTTCCTAAAAATTGGAATCAATTTCGATATAAATTGCCACGAGAGATCAAAATTATTCCTAGATGCCTCAAAACCACTGAAAACAAGGATGACGCCGAAAGTCAAAATACTGAACAGAGTGAAAAATCCAAATCTGGTGAAAAACGGAATTCCGCCGAATCAACCGGAGTCTGCGAAGAAAATTACCTATCCACCGACTCAATCCGAGCCGTCCAAATAATTTTATCTCATGAACCTTCTTTGCTGTCAACATCGACTGTCAAATGTTTGTATACGAATGCCCAATGCTTGACAAACGAACTACACGAATTGACTCATCTAACTACCATACACTCGCCAGACGTGATTGCCGTAACTGAGACATGATTTCATTCAACCTCAACAGACAACGAAGTTACCACTGAGGTTATTTCTCTACTTCGTCGCGATCGCCTGACTTGAGGAGGTGCTTTACCACATTCTGAGACTGTTCTGACACGAGATCACCGATGACAACTTACAACTGCAAGACACATTGCGGTGTTCGCTGAATGTAACAGCAGGGGAAAATTGCATAGTGGTTGTGATTTACCGTTCGCCCTCAGCCGTTGAAGCCTACAATTCAGCATTACTTGCAAATATACGCTTAGCGGCTACCAGATACCGCGGCAGACTTCTTTTGATCGGAGACTTTAATCTGCCGAACTTTGAGGGAATTTCAGTACATCCAGAAAATTCCTTAAATACTTTATATTAACAGTTGCTGGAAGAAATTCCACTCTACAACCATATTTTCAGCAATACCCGATTTCATGGTACTGATACGCCGTCTATCTTGGACCCGATACTGACAAATGAAGAGCACGTGATTGAAATTCTCACTTATGAAGCTTCAATAGGACTCGGTGACCACTAATTTAATACGTCTGATTATATTTGCCCGGTAATCGGAGCAAGTGACATCAACAACGTGATTAAAAAAATTGACTTTTCACAACTTAAAACTACTCTTTAGAACGTCACAGACCCTGGTCTTAAGTCTGACAACGTGCACAATCAGTGGGAGTGGATGATGAACGAACTTAAATCTGCCGTTGAAATGCGCTCCTATCTTGTTCCAAAGGTGCAATAAATGGATATACGTTTAAGCTAAGTAGACGAAAATGTTTGACCTTGCGAAATGCTGCATGGCGGGTTCATCGACACGATACCACTGTTGAGAGTTGGGAGACATTCCGTTTTCTGAGAAATAAGGTGAAAAAACTTGTTGACAAAACTGAAAAACTGAATCATCAAAATCATTTACTCAACAAAATGGAATCAAACCCCAAAATTCTTTACCAGATCATAAATAACCGGTCAAGGGTGAAACCGGGAGTTGCCGCCCTAAAGAAACGTGATGGAACAACAACAACAGCATTGCAATCTGCCGACGTTCTAGCGCATTTTTTCTCCAATGTCTTCATCCCACGAAACACTGTTACCTGTCCCTTAACTCCCGTCATCTCACCAAAAAATGTTTTACAACAACTAACTATTACCTCGGAGAGTGTCCTCCGCACATTGCTGAATCTCAACATGAGAAAATCTTCCGGAGCTGACGAAATTACCTCGCTGATTACTAAAAACTGTGCTTATACATTGTGTACGCCTCTCACATACTTGTTTAACCTTTCTTCATTCCAATCTTTCGTTCCCTGTGTTTGGAAGAATGGCATCATTACCCCCATCCACAAATGAAGAAACCGGTCCGAAGTATCCAACTATCGACCAGTAACACTACTACCGGTGATCTATAAAGTGATGGAGTGGCTCGTAGCAAAAAGCGTCACAAAACATCTGAAAGACAATTGCTTGCTGGCAGTTGAACAACACGGCTTCGGTAAAAGACACTCTTGCCTTTCAAAACTTCTGCTGGCCCTCGATGACTAGACACAAGCTGTAGACAAAGGTCTCACCATACACGCTTCTCATCTTGATATGTCAAAAGCATTCGATCGTGTCAACCACAGTTTGTTACTACAAAAGATGGAGCTCTGTGGAATCAAGGGTTCATTACTAGTCTAGTTTGAGGAATATCTCCGCGACCGTGTCATTCGAGTAAGGGTCGATGGTGCTATGACACGACCTAATGCAGTAATGAGTGGGGTGCCGCAGGGATCAGTGCTTGGACCAATTCTTTTCCTGATATGTGTAAACGACTTACCTAAACTTGTTCGCTGCAAAATGTTGTTATTTGCGAATGACATCAAGCTGCGAAAGCAAGTACGCTCAACTGAGGATTGAAAACAGCTTCAGTTGGAACTCGATGCTTACAAGACTGGTCAGTTAGAAATGAACTACCTCTAAATGTCATAAAATGCAAGGTATTACTGTTGGAGGACATTTCGAGTTCTCTCACACCCTTGGTTCCCATATTCTTGAACGCACTGACAAGGAGAAGGACTTGGGTGTGTAGGTGAGCAGCATTTTGAAACCGTCACATAACGCCACAGCTGTCTATGAAAAGACGTAACGAGTATTGCTTCGGCCAAATCGCGTGTTCGGGAGTTTCACGAAGCAAACTGTTCATAGAACAATTATTACTTACTTGAGGCCAACCATGGAGTATGCGGTTCAGGCTTGGTCACCCTGGCTACAGAAGTTCATCAGCCTCTTGCAGAGAATATATCATCGGACCACTTCGGGGCCACTCACTTAAAATTGCTAAGAAACGATGTCGGCTAGACTCCAGGAAACACTTTTTCAGCTTTAGGGTTGTAAACTTCTGGAACATTCTTCCAGAAGAACTTATATCCTGCAGTACTGTCTCTAGTTTTAAGCAGGGCTTGGACCGCATCTGGGGTAAGTTTTTTCCCGAATACTCTCCTTTATTGCTATACAAGCTTTGGTATTTCGTCTTTTAGCGTTATCCCGTAAATAAAGAGAGGGCTAGAGTTCTCTGTGTTTATTATTTATTATACACGATACTAATTCAGCTGACCTCTCACCGTGCTGGTGAACAGAAACTGCTTTTTCTTTTTTCATCATCGGCTATAACGCGGTGCTTCCTCAATTCAACCCGGATAATCTCTTGGCTTCGTGATCGGCGAAGATTTTGAATAGACAAAAAGAATAAACATTTTGGCTATGGTGGGTGCTTCTCTGCAGCATTCCATCGAAAGAAATTCTGGACGCTCGATTGGCTTGTTAGCCACATACTTTCCTGTGCAAACTGAACTGAACTGAACTGAATACTAAGCTCGTACGCGGTTTAATGCACAAACAATACGAAGATCTTATTACAAGCCTCAATATTTTAGATGTGATTTGATTCTTATTTTCAATATACTGCATACCCCCAACCATCCCCCAAATAAACTATTCACACGACTACCACTCAGAACCAGCCGGAGTCACGACTATACAGTACTTATTTCCGACTCAAGACTCAACTGTCGAACGTATTTTTATTCTGTACGTGTATGCTTTACCTGGAACGCCCTACCCTGAAATGTTGCACATTCACCCAACTTGCATATATTCAAATCGAATTTGGACAATTTCATGTCGACCAATGCAAACATTGAACCTATATACTTTACACCATATAAGCTTAGAACTTTGAAAACAGTTTCTGTCCTATGGATTTTTACTTGATTCCTGAACTGCTCAGTAATAAAAATTCCCTTTTTACTACCCATGTTATTGGTAATTCCCACAATATTCTGTGGTTTTTGTTATGCTATATGATTTTATACCATTAGAATGGAATTGAATTGAATTGGATAAATCTGAAATACGTTTGATAAAACTCGAGAATGAAATAATCTGAGAATTATTATATTCTTAGGCATTCCGAAAGATGCTGCTGACGTACCTTCTGAAGAAAAAATAGAGCACCATCACAAACAGTGGAAATACCCAGCCGAAACAATCGGTATTAAAAAAGCCTAACATGTGGATGCTTTTAGGATTCCGCGGTCTGCCAACTATAAACGGCAAGGTCCTAGCCATTTAAAGCTAACCATCTTCCAACACAATGACCGATAGTATCAAACGTTAATGGAAAGCTAGTGGAAGAAACCTACTCGAAAACGTCCAGTTGAGCTTGCCTAGGATAATAGCCGTAAGCAAGCAAACGGATAGTACGGCCTCATCAACGCCTAGCGATGCTGTTCAAACTGAACATCATACGATAGCTCCAAAAAACTTGAGCATTCCGACGATAACCGAGTCGGCCCATTGATAACCTTTTATAATTTGAACACCACAATCTTTATAAGATAAATATATGCAAATGCGTAAAGCCTTTTGAAGTGAAGCGGAGTTAACCGAAATATGTTTGCAAAACTCACCTGACATTATCGCCATTACAGAAAGATGGTATTCTTCCCAATGGATTGAAACGGAGATATCCATTCCAAATATGAATTTGATAAGGAACGTTCGAGAGAGAATTAGTGGCGGCGTCGCTCTTTATTATCATAATCGCCTCCAGTGCCTTCCAATTGACAACACAAAATTCACTCTCGAGGATACAATTTGATGTTCTTTAACGTCGATATCTGGTGAAGTTTGCATGATTGATGTGGTCTACCGGTCTCCCTCATAGACGGAATCGTACAACGAACGGTTGATCCAAGTGCTTCAGCGCTTGACTCGCACTCAGCAAACAACAATACTTATTATGTGCGATTTTAACGTGCCTACCCTTTTTCTCAGAGACGTTTACCCCCCGCAAACGCTAGAATACCGGTTTAGAGATTTACTAGATTCAGTCCCTTTATACAACCATGTTCACGATTGCACTCGGAGAAGACGTTCTGGCCGTGCTAAAACCGGAAAAACAATCTGTGGAAACGATCACATTTCAGGCTCCGCTGGGTCTTAGTTACCATTCAGTGCTTGTTTTCGACTGTGTGCAGTACACACCCATCTCTTACTCGGAATGGGTTGGTTTGCCAGGTAGATAAATTAGCCATGAGCTTATGCAAATGCAGCATTGGTAGACGGACCACACAAGCACTGACTCGCAAAGGAACGAACTTATAGATATTCTGTTAATGAAGATACACGAGAATTCGCCGATCGCTCCTAGAAGATCCGCACAGGAGCTTCGTTTTGTTATCCGCAGCAGAACAAAAATGTGGATAGCGCTTAAGCGAGCAGCGTGGATCCAGCTTATAGCCAACAATCCTTCTACATTTTGCCAACATTTCCGTATGTTACTCAACGAAGTGACTTCACTGGTTCGAGAGGATAAGGAAGCGCACCAATTGATGTTGCTGTCAAAAATGTAACGCAACCCTAAGTTACTATACAAAATCATGAATGCGAAAGCAAAAGCAAAATCATGTTTTTTGCCGTCCATATTGATGAAAAACTCATTGAGACCGCGTCGTAAACCGCAAATGCGCTCGTAATTTATTACTCTAAATTGTTCGTAACAATTGTTTCAGTGAAACGTTGTGAGTATTCAATCGACTAAGGAAGCGAGGCATTGAAATTAATTTTGATAAATCTAGAGATTGTCGCAAGTTAATTGCTCAAACTAAATGTAAGAAAATCGACAGGTGCGGATGGCATCACACCGGATGTGCTGAGGTTCTGCCATCGTCCGCTTTGTGAACCGCTTTTCATCATGTTTAACCATTCAATGCTTAAGGGAGTGGTACCGGAGTGATTACACCTTTCTTCAAAGAAGGCTGCCTATCTGACGCTACAAATTATTTTCTCGTCACACTATTGCCTGTTATTGGTAAGGTCATGGAACATATAGTCTCGGAAAAAAATCGTTGCACACTTTGAATTGCGTAATTTCTTTTGCCAGTGCAGCATGGATTTCAGTCTCACCGTTCTTGTCTAACGAATATTCTCATAGAGTTAGACGACTGGATGAAGGATTTGGATAGAAGTTCTTGCATTGACGTCTGTTTCTTAGACATTTCTAAGGCTTTTGACAGAGTCAATTACCATTTGCTCTTCAAAACTGATACGCTTAAGAATATGTGAACCAATTCTTTTATAGATATTACTCTCCTTGATAAAATCTATCACAGAGCAACAAAGTTAACGATGGGTCTTCGCAATGTTGGATACACCGAAAGATTGCGACGTCTGGGTCTTTGTGACTTTACCCAAAGTAGGATACGACGCGATATTATTCTGACCTTTAGAAAAAACTTGCGTGTGAGAAGAAAGTGACACGCGGGATACCTCATTTCTTTACGTCCCAAGTTCCCGTATAAATTTTCAGCGCCATTTCTTCGCCATACGCGTTAAATTTCTTTGGAATCCCCTACTCCAACATGTGAAGGACTCTCCTTGCCTGGCGGTGTTCAAAGCGAAATTAGATTTACATATGCAAAAGAATATCATTCGTGAGGCTTACAGTTGATATTTCATTTTCCTTATACTATTATAGCTTTCACATTTTCATGCATACTGTCATCCTGTGGTGTTGTAAAGTATTACCATTTTACACATAAATCTTTGAATCTTTGAATCCTTGAATCCTTGATTTTCATCGATGATCTGACATCGCAGTTGCCATG
Organism: Atriophallophorus winterbourni; assembly: GCA_013407085.1. Lineage (NCBI taxonomy): Eukaryota > Metazoa > Platyhelminthes > Trematoda > Plagiorchiida > Microphallidae > Atriophallophorus > Atriophallophorus winterbourni. Next base: position 32,907 of record JACCGJ010016634.1, on the reverse strand, counting down.
TCCCTGCTACATGTTTGTTGATGATGTCAAATTCACCGGATCCAGTTATCACAGTGCTTCGTTTAGGAAAATTGAAATGGTCATTAAATGGTTACAGGATTGGGATCTTCCTCTGATCTATAGTACATGTCATCTGTCGTCTGCTACAATCGACAAAATCACAGTGACTGCAAATAGCGGTGTGATAGACTTTAAATCTATTCAGAGGGTTAAAGATTTAGGTATAGTCTTAACAGCGGAAAACGAGCTAGACTACTAGTCTTTAGCCTTAAATTCGTTCTGACATGGAGAACGCCGGAAGTGTTTAAACCTTTATATACCGCGATTGTCGGGAAGCATTTCGAATACAGCGTCAAGCATGGAAAACTTTCTTCAAAAAAGTCATATTATTACTAAAGGGAGTCCAACGTCTGTCTACCAAAATAGTTTAAAATATGTTTGGGAAACTCTATGAGGAACTTCTAATTTTTTAAGAACATTTTCACTTCGGCGTCGGCATCTACGAAGTTACCTATTAGAAACCTTCAAATTTTTCGAGGCTTAGGCGACGAGGGTTGTTAAAACTTATCCTCTCGAGCGATCCACCCTTTAACTCGAAGACATACATTGAGGCTATCAAAAAATCACAACCGTCTGAATTTTAGGCAACACGTCTTCAACGAAAGAGTGGTAAGCTTCTGAAACAAGCTGTTTGTGGGACTAATCGATTGCATATCAGTAGATGCTTCCAAAAAAGGGTTTGAATGCCTCGTAGCATGAGCTTTTAACTGACATTTTTTCATGAATATGCAGGTCGCCTGTCAAAAGAATTAGTTTGAAAATAATTTTCTTTTTTAAATGTATACGGTTTTTATCACGAATAAAAAACCAAAACCCAAGCAAAATCCAATTATAAAATACCTCGTTTTAAATGTCATGTTTTAAATGTACGCACGAATTTTACATAGCTAACCTCTCACCGACTTGGTAAATAAAAACCCTTTCGTTTTACCCAGTCACAGCTACATATGTTTCGGCCGAAGTACGACCTGGGAAACACCAGACGTACAATCGCATACGACGTGGATACCAATAAGCAATGAACCAACTTTGGCAGTGGTGGGCGCTCCTATGAAGCTCTACAGCGACAGAAATTCTAGATGCTCGATTGGCTTATCAGCCATTTACAGTGCTGTACCAATTGAACTGAACTGAACTGAACTGCAGTGAACACGGATTTCATGGTCAACGTGGTATTTTGCTTCTTACGAATCCTTTGGTTTGTATTTATTTCATTTTCACTGGATTTCAACATGGTTATGACTATAAAATCTGCAAAAGGAGATAATACAGCACATACTGTCACGAAGATGCGAGGAAATCGGTGCCCCGCTGCTCGCTCGGGGGACTCTTGTCTTGTATGCGCTAAACAGGTTGCTGATCATGCAAAAGCAGTACAATGTGAAATATGTCTCGAATGGATGCATATTCGATGCGGAGGAATGAAGCCAAAGACGTATCGGTGGCTTCAGAATTCATCATGCGATGTTATTCGGACAGTATGTAAGATATGCCTTCCACCTTCAAGTGTTGAGCACGGAAGTAGTCAGAATAAAGTCGTAGCTGCATCTACTAAGGCCGCTAAAGTGCTTGTTGGAGGTGACATAAACATTGACCCAACCTCAGCTGAGGATAGACACCACCTATCTGTGGAGAAAACTTGCACGCCATTCGCTTCCTCGACTATAAGCCGCTTACAAGATGGTATTAGTATCGAGGATCCATTGAACGTGCAGGAACTGGACGTTTGCTCGCTTTCAACACCGTTTGCTCAACAGTCATGAAGGAATAAGACTTATGCAGATGTGACGTCGAAGGGTCTACACAGTGATCCGGGCTATGGAATATTGTCACGGCGATTGAGCAAAATAGAGGCTCAGCTAAATGTAGTGGAATAAGTACCTACTTCTGATAGTGCTTTTAGATCTCCGGTCTCAAAGAAGCCACTGTTGGATTCCTCGGAGAGATGCCGTATTATGGTAAATGTTCCTGAGCAAACCCGGGGACATGGCTGGAATACGCTTACAGCAAGAGCGAACATTCCTACAATCAACCTTCTCAAAGCTTTTTGATCAAGGAGAGGAAGGAGTTATCATCATTTCTGCATTCCGACTTGCCCGGAAGAAGGAGGATGATAAACCGCGGACGCTGAAAATTGTTTTAGCTTCAGATGAGCAAGTTCAGATGGTACTAAGACGCGCTCATCGTCTTAAGGGTGAGCTATTCAAAATACTACGCGACCTATCTCCTGAAGATAGAATCAAAATGAAAACAGCTACCCAAGAATTGCGATCACGCAGGAGCTGGCGGGGTTGATCTCCATATTTTGGAATTTTCGGGTGTTGAGGAGGAGGCCGCACATTTCGTTGGAGCCGCTGTCAATTCAACCCCAGTTAATCATTCTGGTGAAGGATTTCGATTATTGCTTTTTATGGCGAGAATTCTACGCAATAAACTTGATGCGTTTAGTGAAATTTGCCTGTCGACGACATCCAGCTAGCATTTCTGTTACGGAATCGTGGTTAACAATGGATATATCTCATATGGAGTGCGCACTACCACACATCCGTCTTTTCAGAAGTGTGACGAGTACTTCCTATCTGCCGGTGGCGTTGCCGTATACTTCAAAGAGCACCATTATGTTTGTAAGTAATATGGACTGTTTCAACAATTCTGAAATGCTGAAGCTCTGGTGTAAAGGTGAAGTCTAGCTCTGGAAAGATCTTGCAATCACTTGGGGTCTTTCCGCTCACCTGCGGCTTACTTTTCCGGTTTATGCGATTCCAATCAAACGGTATGGTATCACTTGGTGACTGTACTTCTTGGAGACCTGAATGCTCCTGATATAACTGGGCGGATTCTAGGTTTTCGAGGGGTGAACCGTCGCAACGAGAATTCCTAGATTCGATTTGGAGCTGAATCTGTGCAGAATGTAAACATCCTACGAGGATATCGTCGGGGCAAGTTCCTTCGATATTGGATTTTAGTGGTCACACCTAGATTCTCTGATGTTACGAATCTGTCGATTGAGACCCCTATTGGCTGCAACGATCACTGTTCTTTACGGTTCGTTTGGAATCGGGTCTTCAACCGAGAATACGTACGCATGCCCGGAGAAACTACTGGAAATTAGACACAACGAGTCTAATCACGTCTGCAAACTCGATGGACTGGTCACTCCCTCTATCTACGAATGTTGATATCTGTTGGTTGGACTTTTTGGGTAAAATGAGATCGCTTGAAAATCATGCCCCGTGGATGAATGGAAGATCTTCCGCTAAGGGACCGCCGTGGTTTG
>JACCGJ010016634.1:0-29550 GCA_013407085.1 Atriophallophorus winterbourni | reverse complement strand
TGTTAACTTGTGGAATGCGCTTCCGGAAGAGGTTATCTCAGCGAGCTCTGAAAACCAATTCAAGCAATTTTTGGATAAGGTGTTGCCTGTAATCACGGCGAAGCTGAACAACACTGGACAGGATTTCTTCAACTGAGGTTTTCCTGGACTATGTTGCTGGTACAAAGAGATGCGGCTTACAAATTCGACCCTCTGTCGTCTAAGAAGAAGAAGAAGAAGAAGAACACTTACTTGTCTTTGAACAAAACTGAATTTATACAAGGTCAATTAAGGCGGACTATATAACTTCCTCCGCAGATGTAGCAAAGGTGTCTTGTTATGTAGGGTATTTCGGCGGCAATGGACGAATTAGCATGTTATTTTTCGGCTACGGATGACAATTTCAATGAAGCAAAAGCGGAAGATGACCATTTTACCGAGTCAAAACAATCAAACCACCGCTGTAATTTTCGTAAATTTTCCCGTCCTGTATCAATGAATTTTTCTGCCAATGAAAGTTCTAAAATTTTTTCAAAGAACCTGTCCGAGCTTGATGAGTTCGATGAACCAAATCCATCTGATGACGGAGGAATTTTTGCTGGCCATTCAGTGCGTGGCGTGCGAGTGCGCAATAGTGCAAGCATGTCTAACTTCATCTCTACTCTACCAAATCAACTGCCACCGGAAGTGGAGGCTGGAAATATAGAATACAAGGTATGTTTTCATCAGAATATTTCTTGGATTTATTTTCCTTTGAGTGTCTGAGGCAGTTCAACCTATTTTTTGTAATGTGCTAACTTTAAGTGATGACCAAGATTTCCTAATTTTGTGGCCATTTGGGTGATTTTTTCTGTCAATATCCGGTATGCGAGGATCAGGTCGCCTCGGATGCGACGGTATTATGAAAAGAACAATTGTCTGTTCCCTTATCGACGAATGCGAATGACCCCCTTGGTTTCGCAACAAGCTTCGGGAACTTTTGTGCCAACGTCAAATGCTGTGCTCGCCATTTATTAGCCAGAATACGTCACGGACTACAAAATCTATCGACAAGCGAGCAATCTCTGTCCATATTTAAAACGCTGCAAATGTATGTTTTCATCATCATCATCATCAAAGACAGCATTACACCGGTAGCACGTACCGAATGATTAACTGCCATACAACCAAGAAAAAGTAAAATCCTAAAAGATGGGGAAGGTTGGGACTTAAATTGCTAGGGCTTCTATAGAAGAGTAAGCACGAACAAACTGGGAAGAGATGCCTACACCTCGAATGGAACATGCATTCAAACAGGTTTCGTGAATGAGTAGAGCAACATCAGCACGACAGCTTCCTTGCGGCTTTCACTGTCATAACAAGCTTTTCTCGTCCCTCCGCTTGACAACATAAAAGGTTAAGCAAACACTCCAAGAAGATGCTTAGTGCAAGACCGCCATTGAACATGGTTTCGGGACATATCCTGAAGCGTAACTAACCATTGCGACATCTGATCGCGGGGACACCAGCCTGAAAGACGCGCTGCGCCGACTTTTGAAAGGTTACTACTAAGGCTTTTGAACTGCCTATGCCATGTGACGGTTTGGCCACCCCAAGATCTACGCCAATCAGGATGTGGCGTCGCAAAAAGAATCTGTTTCGGAAGTCGGTGATCCGGCATCCGTAAAACGTGACCCAACCAGCGTAACCCATGCAGGTTGATCTGCTTCTCTATATCAACATTACTGCCGAACAATTTATTTCAGAGATCATCGGTGCGTATGGGATTGTAATAGCTAACTCCTAAAATGTTGCGGAGGCATCGGTTGTCAAATACTTAGAGACGCTGAATGTGTTCTTTACGTAAGGTCCAGGTTTCGCACCCGTACAGTAACACAGCCCGAACTGTAGCTTTGTAGACTACCCTTGAGTAACAGAAACAGTCCTTTCCGACGCCAGAGTTGACCTAGGTTGCGGAGTGCTACGGTTGCTTTAGAAATGCGTACCGAGACCTCGTCATCTAACGATGCAGAATTATTGATACAACTACCGAGATACGTAAAACGATCTACAATTTCAAGCGCCTGATTGTCAAGTAATAAAGTGTTGTTCGATAAGTCGCATCCGGATGCATGGGCATAAAGTGCACGTAGTATGTTGACATACTTTTGCGGAACGCCTTTGCATAGCAAGGTGTTAAACAGGACATTTCGATCGACTGAATCAAATGCTCCTTTGAAGTCTAAAAAGATGGCTATTGTCGGCTGTCGAAAAGTGTGCCGCATTTCTAAGATCCGTCGAAGAGTAAAAATGTGGTCGACACAGCCTCTACCAGGCCGAAAGCCAGCTTGCTGCTCATGGATCTGTGATTCCCAATGCGATGTTAATCTTCGAAGACATATGGACGCTAATAATCTCGTAATGATGGGAGTGAGACTTATCCCACGGTGATTAGAGCATGAGCTTCGCACACCTTTTTAAATATAGGTATGATAACTGATTCGCCTTAACTCTGACAACCACACTTCACGGAGGAGATCGCCTAATGTGTTGATTAGAACTTGGCCAACTTCTTTGAACAAAACAGGCGGTCGGTCATCGGGGCCAGCAGCTTTGAATCGTTTCATGGATTCGATATATGCTTTAATTTCTAAATAATTAGTGGGATCTACGCGAACAGACCAAGAGTCACACTGCTTCACACGAGGGAAAGATTCTGTTGCAGGCGACCAGCTGATTTGTTCTTCAAAATGTTAGTCCCAGCACGAGAGGCGGCGATCCTTATTAGTGATAAAAGTACCATCTATTTCATCGATAGTCTCACTCCTTTTTTCGTAGGCCCAGTCGATCGAATGAGTTGGAAGAGTTTTCGCGCGTTACCTGCATTATTTGCTATTTCCATTTCTTCTACCTTATTTAGCCACCACCTTTCTCTGTTTATTCTTAAGCTCCGTTTAAGTTCATTCCTCACGCGCCTACGCTCTGTATTGTGTCCAGGACTATGAGGTATTTCGCGTTGCTGGTGAAGAATTTCTATAAAGCGCTGTGAAATACAGTGGGACTTTTGGGTTGGTTGTGCAGTCTCACGGGCTGTTATTGCGGCGGCTCGCATAATCCCTGTTATTTTGTTACACCTTTCATCGGCAGTTGCACACTGAGCAATTGAGAGTGAGTTACTCAAGGTGGTCCTATAAATGTCTTGATATATATATATATATATATATATATATATATATCATAAAACCGATATTCATGTGTGGGGACCTTAGCCGTCCTGCTATTCATAAGCCGATCACATTGAATTCTTTAATGGAAAAATCCTTAATAAGTTGATTGAGGACAAAATTAATAGTGTTTTTTCAGTGCGTGAGTGTTGATATCCAAAATAACATAGATTTAACAAAAATCGCTCCCGTTTAAGTAACTTGCTCTTAGCGTGGTAATACTGGTGTTCTTCGACTGATTCTGGTCAACCAGATGTTGTTTTTATCGATTTCAGTAAAGCGTTTGTCCATGTGCCACAATAACGACTGGTCGTCAAATTGGAGGGCCTAGGTATTGAATTGTCTTCTAAAGTGGATCGAGGTATTCATCTCCGGGCAGCCAAACCGTGTGGAGGTGGAAGGCGTTCTGTGGTTATTGCTAGCTTTACAGACCACATTCCGGACGCAGTTTCCGTCGATTGACAATTATTCACTGACGATCTGAAATTGTGAGCCTCTGTTAGTTCTCATGATAGTCACAGGCTACTGTAATAAGCAGTAGGTGAGTTATTCAAATTGACGAATCGCTGGTCGTTACCCATAAATGAATACTAGTCAGTCATTATGCGCCTAGGCTCCGGTGATATTGCTTGGGAATACCTTTTGGAGAGTAAACCAATCAAAGCCATGACAGCAGAAAACGCCTTTGGAATTCTGGTTGTAGAATCTTTTGAAGTCCAAGACAAACACTTGTGAGAATATGCAGTGGGCTATTCATCGTTCCTTTGCGTATATTGCCACGCAAATCTTTCAGTCGCTCTTCCCGGAACCTGTTCGTCCATTGTTAGAATATAGGTTACCCGTAGCGTATCCACAGTCTCAGGTCACACGTGATTCATTGGAGGGAGTACAAAGGTGGTGCATATTATGCGCCACCTTGCATTCGAAGATACACCGAGCTCTCTCAATCTTTACCCTTTAGAACTTCGAATTGCGGCATCTTCAGTCAATTTGGTGACGAGTTCCTCCGGGTAATCAGACTAGTAGATGATACAAGATCGACTTAAGTTGCAAAAGTCTCGAAGGCTTAAGCTGATTAATGAGAGCACGCTATTTATGCGGGCGATGAACCATTGGAACTCGCTACCGAACAAGCTTCCGTCCCTACCGTCATAACACCTATTCAAATGCGTGTTGGGTCAACATCTGTTGAGACGTTACAACCTTAACCGCTGAGCGATGTAGCGGTGGTACTTTACTCATGGGGCTTGCATGTCAGTAGGAGTGACCCATGAAGAAGCATAAACGGCTTATCACCTCTTCTGCTTCCATTCCAAAAGAAGAGGAACTGAAATTGCACTTTTCGTGCGTAATCCTGGTCGTATTTTTTCCTTGTGATGTCGCTTTGCTCCAAAGTTTCGTCGCTGATTTCCGATTTCATTATCACAAACTGAGACGTGTCATTAGTTATACGGACGCAATACAACCGAGGTCTGACTTTCGTTGCCAGCGCTGCGGGAGAAATTGTTCCTCCCGAATCGGACTGTTTAGTCATTCCAAAAGCTGCAAAACTTGAACATTCACGCGATTGTGATGTACATCCATGGTCGACATCGACCGAAGGAGGCCAACAACAACTAAGCTCTCAGTATTATTTCTCTATAATTTATCGAAACTCGTTTTAACCATGGGTGTGGCCGGTCATAAAGGGTGTGCACATATCTCCATATGTACAATTGCGGAAAGCTTTCAACCTGGGCCAAAAAATGAAGTTACACCCAGCGCCAAATTACTCAGCTTGTTTAAACAGGTATAAGAAATGGTAAGTGGCCGAGAGGCTAGCTTTCCTTTCACACAGCACAATACTTGTGTTTGACTTAACACACTGTTAAGTGACTTATGAAGGCTTCCGTCAAAATTAATCGACATGATTTTCTTTATATAATATATCATCCAATTTTATTACGGTCAACATTGATGTCCTATTCATTCATCTTCCAGTTTGTACTTAACCTTATAATTGTGGCATATAATATAGGCATACCAACATCCAGTATGCAGATACGTGAGAATAAGAAGCTTTCCGATATGGACGATGCAAATGACTTAGTTCTCTGATATTTTAGCATTTCTAAATTTTCCATAGTGTTCCATAACTTATGTCAGCTGTGGCGTTAGAGAACCGTTCCACCGAAACCGAAGATGCAGTGCCTGTGAAGCGATTCAAGTTATTTTGTTGTGCAAATGTGAAGGTGAACGTGGTCGCAGAAAAACGGCCTTGTTTTTATGTCTGATGCATTACATGTTTCTTGACTCTCGATGAAGTTACTCGACTCCGTAGTATAATCAGCACAACAACCCGTAATAGGCTCTTGGCAGCGATTTCAATGTAAAAAATCTAGGTAACTTGCACAAAGTCCAGTTTATGCAGATACAAATGTAGTGTTTCTTTTAACTAGGTTTTGAAAATTGCTTCAATGCCGAAATCACATAATTGTTGTGATAGGCACAATCTGCCTTGGCTAAACATGAAAGTCTTGATATCCAATCATGCTGTAGGCCATGTGACCCGGTCCCCCACATGGTTCCGCATGGTCCAGGTTAATTTGAGAGGTGTGTCTTAGAATTGCGACCTCGGAATAACCCATTGCAGGTACTCTTTTTGAATATTTGCTCAGTCTTGTGTGTTACCAGGTGAGATAGCAAGTGATTCCTTTTACGGTGCATTGCAATGAATGCCACACAGACTGTCATGTTAAAGTCGCTCTATCATTCTTAGCTTAACCGAATGCTTCAACCGTTCGTGCTTTAGGCACCCCTTGGTTGCGCGTCTGCGCTCTGCTCATTCATTTCGTAGCTTTCGAAATCCTGTTATCGTCCATCGATTTATTATTTTGATATCTTGGTTGTGTTGCGGTTAGCTTTTTATACTTGATACTGATCTTATGCTATCCTCATTGATTGAAACTTTTCATATATTTGAAGAAAAATAAAATATTTTGAACAAACAATCATATATGTTAGCATTTCCATCGCACACTCTGCGACCGGCTTCGTGGTTTTTCCACTCATTAGGTATCACAATCAGTGTACGCATCCATTGAAACGGCTGTGTAGAAAACAGCTTTATTGATGTACACGAATTTTCATGTTGGAATTACGTAACCTCACAAAACTGCTAAAAAATACGTACTTATTTTTCGCATGAAGATTTTTTGGCTGGATTCAAGTAGTCAGTCGCATCTTTAAAGCATTCGGCAATCAATCAAATAGTGGGCTATATATGAAACAAATAATTTTCTAAATGTTTATCCTGGATAAGCGCGCCAGATTGGCTTAGCGTGAACGAAAATGTTCTACAGGCCATAAAAATCTATTTCAGTGGATGTGCATGATTGCACGAAATGAGTACTCAATCTTTCACTTTCATATTAATGTAGCTGGGCATTCATATGTCGACTTAAATCTGCATATACGCAAATCAATCGTGCCTTAAAGTTTCTCTCAATTAGCGAAAATCTTTTGGAGCAGACGGGAGAAATTATGGGGGGTGTATGAAGAGAGTGAATAAAAAGTCTAATTACACCAGTTAGGACCGTGAGAAAACGAAGGCGAGTAGAATGAATTGATATCCGGAAAAAAATCAGAAACTAAGCAGTCACATGATTAGTTCGGTTGGGGTTTTAGGATACATCATCATGGGTAGAATCACATTGGTAACAAGTTCCGAGTGTTTAATTGCTATACAACCAGGACACATTTAAATCCTAAACTGGCTAAGGAATGGGTGGACTTAAAAAGCTAGTGAACCTGTTTGTGATTAGGCTCAAACTGGAACGATATGCCTGCATCTGGAATCAAAGTTCCATTCAATCAAGTTTTGTGAACGAGTAGAGCGACATAATGTCAGCTTTCTTGCGGCTTTCAGTGTCAAGCATCATAACAATTTTTTGCTATGCTGGTACGATATGAAACAAACGTTGTGGTCTATCAATTGGTGCGTTGTTCATAACCCAACAGTTAAGAAAACAGGGGAAAGCAGAGGTGGAATGTTTTAGCAGAAGTCTGATGTACCATGTACCTTATCGTGGACATGGTTTCTGTTTATATGAAAACAACAGATCAATGTATGCAAGTACAGATTAAGTCCAAAAAGATGCGGGTTGTGAGGAAGTAGACTGTATGTAGAAACAACCACAGTTATTTGTCATGGTTGAGCACGACACATTCACGATTACATTGTAGTTCATGCATTTAGCGAAAACAAAGGGTGTTGGTTAACATTATTGATTAGGAAAACAATGTGTTATCGTTTTACGTTCACCCAATGCTCTACGTATCTACGCTCGTTCACTTGGTTGCAATGACAATCTCTCGATCCGTTTTCGTTATGTATGTGATTATCTAAGATTTGTCGTTTTTGGAGTTAAAATCAATGTTGTTGTTGTTGTCTTTCGTTGGTATTGTGTTTGTTCAGGTGTTACGCAGTTTGCAACCAATAAATATGTGGTGTTACGTGACAGACTAAAAGGAAACTTTCAATAATTTATGATGACACCCTCCTCTCACACTTTTAAGAGAGCTCATTTGAAGTTATCGAAAAAACACGGCTTGCTCATCTCTCTGATGGTGATCGTTAACGGCATTAGACCGGCATCAAGTACCAAGTGTTCGACTGCCGTACAACCATGATGCATTAAAATCTTTAAAATATGGAAAAGAATGGGACCTAAAAGCTACGAAAGCTGTATAAGATTAGGTACAGATACAATATGCTAAATTTATCATCAATAGTGAGCTGCATGCGAAAATTCGCTGGAGTCTTATTGTCATTTCTATTTCTCAGCAGTCTGGGTCTGTTCATTCTGACAGTATTTTAGCCCATGTGCAGTCATTGTACTGCATTTTGCCTATATCATGCTAGTGATTGTATACATGCATACATATATAAAGACACACTAGGTTGGGTTGTCTACACCTCGAATCATATATGCATTCAATCAAGTGTTGTGAACAGTATAGCGACATTAGCATGAAGTTTTCTTGTGGCTTTAGCTGTCACGCATGTCGCTAATTCATTTGACTGCATACAATATTAATCAAAACATTTCAAAAATATCTAAAACAAGACCGCTTTTAAACACTATTTCGAATCTTATCACTAAGAGTGAGAAGCCACTGCGAATTCTAATCTATTGAAGATATGTAAAAACAATATACTCTATTATCTGTGCTTTTCTTCTCTAGAGTTAGGCAACTCGGGCTTATACTTTTATTTGAAAATTGCATGTTTTTATGGCATGCTGTTAAACTCTCTTTGGTTACCAATCATTCTAGCGAAAACTTGTCGATCCCACTCCGAATCGTTTCGAACATCTTGTCACCCAAATGAAGTGGCGTCTGAATGAAGGTGGCGGAAAAGCTATCTATCGTCTTGGTGTGGAAGATAATGGGCATGTTGCCGGACTTCCTCCTCTTGAACTCGCTAGTTCATTGGCTACATTGGAAAGAATGGCATCAAGACTGAATGCTACTGTGCAGGTTTTAAGAGAGAAAAAGATCGAGGCGTCACCTGATTCTAATTCGTGTCAAAATAACCAACCTGGTGCAACTGAACAACAACCACACAGAGCCTTGGAGCTGTTAGTTAAACAAACACCGCTTTCCAACCACGGGGTGAGTTTGTTATCAAGGTGTTTTGCTTTTTGTGTGCATTTTTTCAATTTCCGCTCACTGTCCAAATCTATTTTTGCAATCGCTTCGTTACGCCGCAATTTATCGTGTGTTTTGAACACCATTAACTTTCACATTTTCTGTCTATTGGACACCGAATGCATCCTTTATAACTTCGCAGTACGTTATCTGTGCTGCGAATAACACCAACAACCCTGCGCAAACCGTATGTGATTACGGTTCATTGCACATTCAGGCCTCAGTGGTCTCGTGAACCAAATCACAAATTGGCACTTTCAAAATACTGAATCTAAGAAATTGCATTGAAATTATTTTACTCGTCTGTTCAATCTTTTAAAAGGGCGTCCTTGAATTTGCTTTGAAACAGCACTTTTCTTCGTACAATTGAATTTTCAATACTATTATCACCCATACTATGAATTAGTTAGATTTCAATCTTCATCTACTACTCGATCAAGACTTTATATTGCCTTCCAGAACGTCACTTTATTAGACATTCTTCATCCATTTGACCTCAAAATATCTCTGTCCAAATGATAGGACAATTTTGTTGTTATTACGCTGTAATTATATACTATTTTATTAAACATTATCATAAAGCTGATTTCTCAAATATTTTTTCAGTTAAATTGTTTATTATTCTCTCCCTTGAGAAATGGTCATAATGAGATATATGATAACAGTAAATATCATTATACTGAGAGTAGAAATTTGTCACACTCGTTTTGCATATCCATTCGTTTACATTCTTGTTTATCACTACAATAGTATTGGATACTTTTGCTTTACAATCACGTGTGCGCTCCAATCAGCTGATTGATTTGGGCCACGCAGAAGTGTACTTTATTAGTCAGGGTAACGTGACCTGAAGCGGACATTGAAATCATTACTGTTGGCTGTTGCAAATTTTTTTATATCGATTTTTAGAATCAACTCTGTTTGTATGGTTGGTCATTTGGTATACGTGTTTTAAGTTGTTCTTTCTTTAGCTTCTCTCTATTTAGCTCGGTCATTTTAGCAAATTATCAGCCTTTCATTCATGCATTGCTTCCACAAATAAATTGTTTATGTAATATTTCTCTCTTTTATTTTCTTCATAATCGCCTAACCTTTTAGCTATTGGGATATATAGCATTTTTACACACAATACTCTTCTTCATCGTTGTGTCATCCTTTGGTTTGTTTGACTGCACGATCTTAACTGGCTAGTAATTGCGGAATAATTTATTGAAAAACTGCAATGCTGGGCAATTGATGCAGGTGCTTGTCATATTCACCTTGCGTAATATGACCTGAGAGAATTTTGTTAGACTGTAATTATTCATCTAACCTCATCCTATGCGCTTCAGCTATCCGTTCGAAAGTATTTATCCGTGGTCGACTCCTGTAATGTTTATCTCACTCACTAGATGAAACAGTTCTAAATTAGCATTCGATTTTTCGTTCATGATATCAGCAGCTGCATGGACTTGCAATTATTACACAGGTCAAGTAAAATGTTTGTTTAGACTACACCGGCTTGAACCACTTTTTGATTTCGTCACTTTTCTTTCGACTTTACCGATTTATTATGTCCCTAGATTCTGCATCAGTCAAACTTTCCGTGCTACATTTTTTCACTTTTCCGATCAGTCATCATCATCATCAAAGACAGCATTACACCGGTAGCACGTACCGAATGCTTAACTGCCACACAGCCATGAAATGTAAAATCCTAAAAGATTGGGAAGGGTGGGACTTAAATTGCTACGATGCAATAGAAGAGTAAGCACAAACTAACTGAGAAGAGGTGCCTACACCTCGAATGGAACATGCATTCAAAAAAGTTTCGTGAATGAGTAGAGCGATATCAGCACGTCAGCTTCCTTGCAGCTTTCACTGTCATGCATCATAACAAGCTTTTCTCGTCGCTCCGCTTGACAACATACAAGGTTAAGCAAACACTCCAAGAAGATGCTTAGTGCAAGACCGCCATTGAGCACGGTTTCGGGACATATCCTGAAGCGTAACTAGCCATTGCGATATCTGATCGCGGGGACACCAGCCTGGAAGATGCGCTGCACCGACTTTTGAAAGGTTACTAGTAAGGGTTTTTAACTGCCTGTTCCATGTGACGGTTTGGCCACCCCGAGATTTACGCCAATCAGGATGTGGCGTCGCAAAAAGAATCCGTTTCGGGAGTCGGTGGTCCGGTATCCGTAAAACGTGACCCAACCAGCGTAACCTATGCAGGTTGATCGCTTCTCTATATCAACATTACTACCGAACAACTTATTTCGGAGAGCATCGGTGCGTATGAGATTGTAACAGCTAACTCCTAGAATGTTGCGGAGACATCGGTTGTCAAATACTTGGAGACGCCGAATGTGTTCTTTACGTAAGGTCCAAGTTTCGCACCCATACAGCAACACAGCCCGAACTGTCGCTTTATAGACTCTACCCTTGAGTAACTGAGACAGCCCTTTCTGAATGCGGAGTGCGATCAGTACTTTAACTTTACTATTTTTCACGATAAATAATGGCGACTTCTCGATCATCATACCCAAATCGATTCATCATCAACACAGAGCCAACATTATATCGGTATAAAATACCGAATGCTTACTTACCATACAATCATGATCGTGTAGTTCTAAATGAATGAGGAAGAGTGGGGTTTTAAATGCTACGGAACTCGTGGATGCGTTAAGACGGACACATTGCTGTGGACTTATTTACCTCGGTCAAAACATCCATCCGCGGAAATCTGTATTTCTGTATTGCGCACATAGCGCTGTGCTAAATAAAATCGGCAATTGTACTGAGCCTTCTTTTGAAATCGCTGGAATCTCATTACCATTTTCTCTCGTATCTGTCTGGACCTGTGCAACTTGACAGAATCCTAGCACAAGGCTAGTCTCTGACTGTGCGGCACTTCTCCTTTATCCAGGCTTGTTATTGCATTTATACATACGAATAAACAGAGCTACGTCTACACAACAGGTTCCTTGCGGTTCTCGTTGCCATTCGTCATAATAAATATTCCTAGCTACGCCATCCGACAGCACACAAGATTAATAAGACACAAAAAAGATTCATACGACAAGATCGCCGCCCAACACGGTTCCTCGCCGCTCGTAGAATCGGATCGCGCAAACCGTATCCAAGAAGACTGATTATCCCAACTACCGCCAGTTTAATTATCAGCTTCGTATTGTTTAAATTTAGTGTCTGACCGCTTCTACAATGACGCTATTCTGATTTCCGATTGCTAAAAAAAGCCACGAACTCATAATGGCCTTATTTCCCTTTGCTGGTTCCTATATTTCGATCGTTTTTATACCAGAAACCAAGTGTGTGTATTGCTGTGCTTGGAGCAGTTGACGTTGGTAAATCCACTTTGATCGGCGTCCTCACCGACGGAGAGTTGGATAATGCTCGTGGCCGTGCACGTTTGAATTTGTTTCGCCATCTGCATGAAGTACAGTCTGGTCGCACTAGTTGTTTGAGCAGTGAGTTACTCGGTTTTGATGCTACGGGCAACGTCACAAACTACAAGCGCACCGATGGTCGTTTAAATCGGTCGTCAATTTCAGAGGCAAGCTCAAATTTTTTCTAGCGTTCCAATTTTATTTCGCTCGTCGGTGACATGATCATCACCATAGAACACAAATTCTTCTTACGCTCAACTATTTCATTTTGTTTTTCAACCATGTACAGCCTATTGTGATTTATTGATCATTTATTTTGTTGATTCGACAGCTGTTAAGACAAACATGCGAGACTGATATCATGAAAAAATAACGCTTAGTGTTGAAAGCACTGCTGATATGCTTAAATAATGTGAGCTCTCTGATGTAGCAATCGTGTATGAATTTTCAAGAAACTTATAATAGGTCACAAAAGTTCCGGCTGTAAATCGGACAAAGGCACCGATTCAAGGTTATCATGAAGCCCTGGTATACCGATCGAGCACGAGGTGGTTTTCCGGTGAATTGCGCTTTGAACACCAAAGTACCGAAATGACCCACCCTTAGCGCCAGTTCGAATTCATTCTGTACTATGATTGTTATATGTTTCCAATTACTGGTCACTAGGTTGACCCCACGTTTTTTTCGAGAAACCAAAGGATAATCCAAACGTCCTTGATACCAGAAGCAGGTTCCTTGCATGTTTGCTATGTCTATCATTTGACCCACAAAAGGAAACGATTAATCAGTAAAACCGATTTGATCGATTTGCCAGTCTCCTGTGTGATCCCGACCATCCACGTTTTGTGCATCTTCACATTCGGTCCCAGCGTAGTATGTGATCTACCTGCATGTTTCTAGTTTAGCTTGTAATCTAACTAAATATTATCAAATAGCTTTTGAATTGATGAATATTAATATACTCGTATTGGATTGTCGTTACCTTTATGTTGCAAAAAGAGATCGAGCTACTTTAGAACCAATTATTCGAAGAGAAGTTCAAGAATGCTCCGTCATTCATTCAGATGAATTGGTCCGCCTACTCGACTCTAAATAGCTATTTCAATCATTTCACCGCCAATCACCAGCAAATCTATATTAAACATCAAGATGGAACACATACTTAATACATTGAACGATCTTGACTAGAAGCCAAAATTCGTATTCTCAGAAAGATGAGAGGAGTTCCAATACACACATTGCAATCCCATTTAAACTTTATTAGCTGGAAAATTCTACGATCAAATGAAGAAAATATTTTTGTCTCTTTTTTAAATGATATTTACACTGTATATTGTTAAATATGATTGTATCAAATAAATGCTCCTTTTAGTAGATCATAATTCTTGTGTAAATCACATACTAAACCGGCACGTCACATTCTTTATTCACTTACCTGTACTCATTCTTGGCACCTTCGTTTCAAATCAAAAGCATTGAATCGGGAAAAGTATTCAGCAGTCTGCTAACTTGTACGTTGACTGAAATACACTCAAGCTATTCAAACGAAAATTTAAGTAAGTACTCTTCGTCTGTCAATTCTTCACCATCGTCATCTGTCTAGGCCTGGGCAACCTGACAGTATCTTAGCCCATGTGCAGTCTATGACTGTGTGGCACTTTGCCTGAATCAGGCTTGTGCTTTCATTCATTCATTCATCGTCATGGACAAAATTACCAAATATCCATTGGATCAGTGTGAAGTGATGTCCAGTGCACTAGGAACTAGAATTTTTACGGATCATTGTGCTTTCAGTACTGCGTCATAGTCTTGGCTGGTTTCTTCTTTGTTTATGTCCTAATAATATTCTAAATTCATAGTTACCTGATCACCACCAACTCTAACATTAATAACTGCTCTAATACTTTCCTAATTGATGTTGTTAATTTTTTCATTGACTGATCTCGTGTTACTGATATTATCTATCCTCCCGATGGATGCTTATGAATACATCCATCCGTCAGCTGGTTCCTTGCCTAATTTCAAGTTCGTAACTTCATTCATACAACCTCGCCGATGAGTAACAAAATCCGTGAATTTTCATTTTCTCAGCTCATTCGAAGATCCTCACAATTGGTGACTCTTTTGGATTCCGCGGGACATTCAAAATATCAAAGAACTACCCTCGCAGGCTTGTCGCGAGCATTTCCCGTTGGTGTGATTCTAGTGGTCTCCGCTACGGTTGGCCTGACGGCGATCGGTCTAGACCACGCTCAGTTGGCTCATACCCTTGGCCTTCCCATCGCCGTGGTCATTTCCAAAATCGATCAACTGGTGAGCGACATGGACCGGGGTCGACAAGTTGCTGCGGTGTGTCGTCAAATTAGTCTACGATTCAGTCAGCTGAAGCAATCGCTTCCTGGTGGGCCATCCAAGTATGCGCGTACTTAAGTTTCTGTATTTATCGCATATAATATTTACATTTCCGATACATTGGATAGTAGACCGAAAGTGTTGTTTTTCGCCTTTTTATAACTGAACCGACAGCCTTTATTTATTCTCAATCCTTACTACTTACTCAGAATTTCGCATTTGCTACTACGTAAAGCCTGTCTTACATTCTACATCACGATATGCTACAGTAACATCATAATGCATATTTATATGTCCGATCAAGATCAGGTCTAATTTCGGAAGTGATGCTTCCAGGAGACTTGGTTGGGCTTGATCTGGGAAACGCCCACAAAGCAAAGCAAATTGTGCCCATGTTCTCAAAAGGTACCACAACTCTTATCCTGCCTGAATTTTCACAACCATCATTTCTGAACCCTAGCATCATCAGAAAGCGCATTATACAGGTAGCATTTACCGAATGCTTTTAAATAATTCGATACCATGGATTGATTTCTGTTGGAACGTTTCTGAGATCTTGCACTTAGGTCTTAATTAAAAATGTGATGTGCTTTTTCGCTACGATATCTTATCACTATTGAATGCATTAGAATTTGACATTTCGGGCAGTTTTTATTTTTCATTCCATTAAACAGCAATTCTGGAACTAGCGGAGACTGCAGCATACTCTCCGTTTTCTTGTCATCGGCAGCAACATACTGTTCTTCATTTAAACACCGATTTGTGGGTATTATTTGTTTCTTGAATTACTAGCTATCTTCCGCTTAATTCACGGTGCATAGCAACAATTTTTTTATAATTGTAACGCAGCCACTGCATTCGGTGTATCCTCTGCACTACTCCTAATAAGTTCGCTCATGATCGCCACAGGTACCTAGATTTTTGAGCCGATTTACATAAAATCGAATCGTACACCGAATTTATGCCGTTTTTTTTATCTAACTAACCGCTGAGTAACCAACCATCCCCGTGTTGCTTCATTCGCTGTAGATAGAATGTGGTGGTTCCGAGTTGCCAAACTTTAGACAGAATGTACGGTTTTCGATTGGGGCCAGGTATTTTTAACTGTAACTATTTGGGTACTCAATATTGGTTTTTGTTTGCATGTATTGAATAAACGCCACACAGGCTGAACTAATATTAATTCTAAAGCTCAATACAAATACAACTGTGCAAGAGCAATCATGATGATCTTTTCTTTCAACTGGCAGGCAATTCAGCATCCCTTTACTCGAATTATAGTTGATGTATCTTCGACGAGTCTGTGTGAAATTTTGAAGCTGCATGATTTTACATTTAAATCACACATGCGGATCGGTGCTAGGTGCCACACACTCATAGACTCTAGCTTGTAACTGCTCTGCAACCTAGTCTACGACGTAAGGAAAAAACTGCAGTTGCACTGAAGCTTAGCCAGATTATTTTTTTCATCACCGACTATAGATTTATAACGTTGCTACAGTATTTTCGACCAGAAGCAATTAACCATATTCTCGTTCGGCACCTCGGTTATAACAATTTACATCCCCATACTCAAGGAATATACGTGGTGCTTCCGTTAATCTTTCTTAGTTTCATTATTTGTTGATTTGTAAATTTTGATTATTGGGGTGATAAACAATCAGTCGTTCATATTAATTTGCACATGTGATTCCTTCATTAAATATATTACGATTAAGGCTTGCACGCTTAACTTCACTATTTTTTTAATTTGCAGGGACACACTGACTGACCCGTTGTTCTTCCCCGTCTCTGCTGTCACCGGCGAAGGATTAGAAAAGCTCCTCCACTTTCTGCATAATGTCGGGTGCAATGCTCATGCCGGTCTTCTTGGTCCCAGTCATTTAAATCTACTCCCAAGGATTAGTGCTACTAAATCTTCGGTCGAAGAAGATGAAATGGGGCTGGGCGAAACGCTGTTCACACGAAGCGTTTGCGAATTGATCTCCTCCGGAGCTGCTCGCTATCGATCTGCATTCATGTGCTTCTGGGTATCGGAGGTGTTCACGTGTGTCCTGGGCGTTCCGGATCCGGTTCTTTTCGGTATGGTCAAATCGGGTCAACTGATGGTCGGTCATGTCGCTTGGTTGGGTCCTGACCAGGTATGCTTGCAGCTTTTAGTTTATTTTAACCTTGCGCATTGATTTTTAATCTGATAATACTTCGGTTGCTTATATGTGTACCCTATTCAATCTGTTAAGTCATTCACACACACATATATATATATAGCGGATGGTCAATCGTGCTTTACTTTGTGCTGCGCGGCTAACACCATGCTGAATTGGTTGGTTAGAGGCAGTGAGTGGCATGCTGAAACAGGCTGGACTCTTACTACCATTTCCAGTGCACAGATGTGCAATCGTGCAGTATTTATGTGGTGTGCGGCTAACATCGTGCTAAATTGATTGGCCAACGGTAGTGAGCTGCATGCTGAAACACACTGCAGTTTCACTACCATTTCTCTTTCTATCCCCCCATATCTGTCTAGGCCTGGGCGACCTGACAGTATCTTAGCCCACGTGGAGTCTGTGATTGTGCGGCACTTTGCATGGATCAGGCTTGTCCTTTCATGCCATACCATATAGCACAATCTGTTACAGATATGGTGCCATTCAACAAAAACAATGAAATATACAATACACGAGAAATAAACAACGAATTTTTTTTGATTATAGTTTATGATCGAGCAATAAAATATCAGAGAAAATAGAGATGATGAATTCTTTCCATTGATGCCGGTTCATTGCCATCGTTGCCAATGTGTCAAGCCAAGCACTCTCTGCTTCCCTTGCATCCCATCCAGTCAATTGTGCCCGTCCAACCTTGACTAAGCCAGAAGTAAACCTTTCAAGCAGTACTATATCACCTCTGCTTGCTGCCATTATGAGAGAACGAAGTTCTTCGTAGAATTCGTCCTTCTCCTCTGCCCCACAGTTTGTGGATGCGTACGCTGAAATCGCGAATAGGTTACCTCTCTCGTCGATGTGTTTGTTCATTCCGTATGTAATCCCTGACACTTCGTTCCACATATCTGCTAATAACGAGTAGCCCAGTCTAGAAGGGAGGTTTCCCTTTCAGCTAAGAAAATACCGACACCAGCTAAACGGCAGAGGATGCCAACGGGATCACTGGATACACTAAGTAGAACCTTTCCCAGGAGGTATAGGAGAACTCAGTTGAATACCTAATCAATGCCACGAAGACGGGTTTCCGATATACAACATATGTCGATACCTAGTGTCTCCAGAGAGTGGCCTAGTCCAGACTGTTGTTCTGATTGTTGCAGAGTACGAACAAGTACGTACGCAAGTCTAATAGAAGCACGCGGTCGAAAGAGAGCGTTGGAATCCGACACCTGTCTTTGAACAGCTTGCCCGAAGTGCATCAGGGAGAAAGGGTGAGTAGATGATGTGTGCTTGCAAAGCGGATTCTGAAGAGTAGCTTTCAAAGATAGTGTTCGTATACTACATTGTCATCATCGTTGAACGTAGGCGAGATACTACCCGGTTCTCTACACCGAAGTAGGGAGATTTCGTTTATGGGGTCCCACCTCGAACCCTTAGCGCATTGGCTTTACCCGCAGGGCAATGGAACGAGAGAGGTTCTCACCTATCAATAGCCGGTGCTCACATCGCTTCATTTGCCATTATCTACTGCGTAGCCTACTGTCCTTAATGAAAAGTTTCGTTTTTACGTTTTCTAGTAAAACAGTTTCAATTGTCCTATGTGCCAGAATGTTGCACTATAAGGGATGATTTAGAAATATTATCTCATTTTTCGCGACCAAGGTGACCGTGATGCCACCAACGCACTTGGTATGGCCCTTTTTCTTGAAATTTTATTTTTTCGCGGGTCGATTGTAAAGAGCGTTGGTATTTTCAGTCTCCTTGATAGCCGGGGATTATCCTTAACGGCTTCGTTGTTTAAGAAATTTTCCGAACTTAATGTCCCGACCCAACTCAATTGCAGCGACTTTTCTTTCGAAACATTTTTCTTAATTGTCATTGTCAGTGGGCTCCCAGAGTCTTTCTGTGTTGTGTACTGTTCGGCATCTTGAGAAGTACCCGTTATTATTATTATATTATATTTTGCACAATCTGATACAGATATGGTGCCGTTCAACATAAACAATGAGATGTACAAAGCGAGAAGGGGGGGTACAAAGCGTTGACATCATCGTCATCGTTGAACGTAGGCATGATACTACCCGGTTGCCTACATCGAAGTAGGGGAGATTTCGTTTAGGGGGTCCCACCCCGAGCCTTTACCCACAAGGCAGTGGAGCGAGAGAGGTTCGCACCTATCGGTGGCCGGTGACCGACGAAGCGGTTCATACGCCCTTTTCTGGGAATTTCCAGTTCGGAGCCCGATAACCCCGTGGATAGGTTGGTGACTTCAGTTTTTGCCTGTGCACCATACAATGTCCTTGGATAGGACAAGGGGCAGTGACTTTTGGAGCGGCGAGTCACATCCGCCGCGTCGTGATGTCATCATTGGATTTTTGTGGCTTTTTATTTGAAACCTCAGGCGAACCGATGTACTGTTTTAGCTGTTAAATTATAAAATATTTAACTAGGTAATCACCAGTTATTATTGAGCGTTCGTTGTATTCGGTATACTTCATCGGCCACTATTGGGTAACCTGGTAGCAGTCTAAATCTATAATGTTGCCAAATTACATTTTTCTCACATGACGGTAATATTATTCTCTAACTACAGACGGGCGAATTCCATCTCGTTCAAATCATGAGTCTGCATCACAACCGACAACCTCATTCGGTTGTTTTTGCTGGGCAAACAGCATCGGTCGCAGTGCGGTTTCTTATCAATCTCTGCAAATCCAAATCACGGGAATCAATGACCGCAACGGCTCCTGTCGAAAAACGCCGCAGTTCTGGACCGGACTCCGGGTTTCCAACAGTCGAAAATGATGAAAATGTTCCAGAAAGTGTGTCTGAGGAGAATTTCATCTTCTCGCATGATGCTTTGTCACCGATGACGTTACGTCGCGGTATGGTCCTGCTGTCCAACGTTTCTTGGTCGAACAGTTATGCGGATATGGTCCAATTCTATGGAGCCAATGTCCCGATGAAGATACCGCACATGATAAGTTCTGATCAGCAATCTGCTGGAGTTGCATGGATCGTGGAAGTCGAAGTGGTCCAACGTTTGTCTATTTTTCCCGGCGTGACTGCTTCACCCATTGTTCTCCCGCCATTACCGATCACCAAACAAAAAGTCACATTTTATGCCGGCTGTGTTGCGCAGCCAGTTACGGTTTTGGTAGAATCGGATGCGGCAGCCACCTGCGAGGTACTGTCTTCAACAATTATACCATGTCATCATTGTAATCATCCGTAATTTCATTTTTGTTTCTTTTTCGTAGATTCCCAAACTTCAACTTCGATTTACTCGCAATCCAGAGTACATCGAAGTTGGACGCCAGTGCATCTTAACCTGGGCCAGTTGTGCTAAAGCCGTTGGTCGTGTGAGCAAAATTCTGGATCTATATCCCCACAGCTCCCAACTTAGTAATATTTCTTGCTGGATAAGTACGCGAGCTAGACTTACAAATCCGCTAATGGACCTGCCTTCTATATCTTCGGATGATGCTGATGAGTTAAGCGGTGTTTGGACGTCTTCACTTTTGGAAGATGGACACATTCCTTCCGCGTTTTCGCCCGCGAATGATTGTCTTGTCATGAGTTTGGATGTTGCACACACTGAAGCTGTCGTTAACGAGACGTTGCCACAACCATCCGAGGATACAACGCAATTTCCACGTCGAATTTCAACGCAATCTGGTCAATCTAACTTGAGTGGAAAAGCCTCAATTTCTAAACCATTAACTCGCCAACATCCTATCGACGCGCCTAGTCCTTGCGACAAAGGTCCCCCGGACAATGCCAAACGTAAAACAGACACCGTCACAGCAAAACGCCCCACTCCGTGGCGACGTCGACGACGGAAAGATCGTTAGTTGTCTTATCTCTTCCTAATATTTCTCATTGTTTTCACTTCTCAGTTATGATCCATCAACAGCAAGGCTGATCAATCGTTTCAAGTTGCATTTCAGCTGTCCTTATTGACTTGATCTTCGTTATCCTGCGTAGTATTCAGTTTTATACCCCTTTTTTCATATCCCACTAGACGACTTTTGCGTCTAACTACGAGCCACATTTCATCGCGTGACCCTCTGTATCGTGGGGGTTGCCTTATTTTCTTTCTCTTGTCTTGTCTTATTTTTGAAAATTGTTTTTCAAAATGATTTTCTTCAAAACTTTCACTGCCTTTTGATTTAGTGGGTTTGCGTCTCTCATTAAATATTAGTCATAAAATGTGGCAGTCAGGTTGCGTTTATTTTGTACAAAGTAGGAAATCAATCCAAAACAAGTAGTTTTCGTGCGCCTAATTCTCCGTCATCTCATGCCAAGTCTAAACCTCATTACATTCCATGTTCATAAATAGCACGTGATGTAAAAGAAAAGCTATTTGTGTAATACCTTTTGTCTAGCGATTTGTTTTTAGCACACGACGCTGTCACAGATTATAACCAAATAATACCTCTTGTTCTTGAGCTTTTTGCGTTAATTATAAGGACTTCGGTCGCTTGTAGACGCGACAGCATAAATAACGAATGCTAATAGCGGTCCTAATTCGTGATAACCCTTGCCGATTACCAGATCAATTTATGCCAGTAAAATAAAAGTTGAACGGTGAAACTTTATTAAGAAGCCGATATAATGTATAAGGTCGCCTTATGAGCTCTGTTTAAATGAAGAAAACAAATGTCACATTTGATTGAGGATTCAATCACTCATGTACTTTTTCTGATTATGAATTACTTCCATCAATTAAGCTGCTTGTTGGCCTCCTTCGGTCGATGCCGATCATCAACGTGCATCACAATTGAATGAGGAATTCGTGCTCCGTAATGTTTACAATTCAATCCGATTCAGAAAGAATAATCTCCCACGTATTGCTCACAGTGCTTGGCCGATCAGCGGCATTTGCATGCGATAGGTGTGGTCTACGTTCGGCAGCCGAGGGCAGTATCTGCTCTTCATCAGCTTGCAGATGATGCCGTACAAGGTGCCCTTAAGGTCAGCGACGAAGAGAAGCACATTCCAACTCGTAGGACCATAGTCAAGAGCTTTCATAACTCTTTTGCGAATGTATGAGAGGTCTGGCCAATGATCGACTTCCTGAATTCAACACTTCAACGAGTAGATCTTTCAGAAAGGGTTCAGTTTCCCGTTCTATATACAAGACCCAGCCAGCGTCGGCGCTGTTGCCTAGTGAACATGCTATGTAGAATGGTTTTACCAAGCTCTTCTGCGTTTGCTTCTCTGTCCATCCATGATATGTTCAAGATAAGACGAATGCTTCCGTTCGTATTTCGCGTGTATGATTTTATTGGTGTACAGTAAACCACACGTTGCATCCCATCATCTTTGTCTTCAGTCAACGTGAGGCTACAACAGATATGGCTGTTCACATGGGCAAGATGGCAGCTGCTCTGCCAATCCGCTTATCAATTTCCATGTCTATCAAGAGGTTATCCGCAATGATTGAATGTGAAATTATGTACTGGTTCAAAATGATAGGTTTCAGTAATGATGATGATAGGCGATACAGTCCCTACACATGGGACCTTGGTTTGGCTCATGCTGATTGTCAACTCAAAATCTGTGATTACCGACGAAAATCAGTGCTCGCGACTGGAGCTATTCCTGTTAATAGTGAATAATAATTACTGCAGTTTACGGATTACGTATTTCGAACCTTGGTTTGTGCTCTCAAACGGCTTCGATTTAAAAACTTGTTTTCACATCGCCTGCGTAGCTAAATTTCTTCTGTCCTTGTTCGAAAAGCGTTCTTCAGGATCACTGCAAAGAAAATGCCGAACAATGTGGGAGCAAGAACATATCCTTGTTTGACGCCTTGGCGAATTTCAAATGCCTCAGAACTGTTGAGTTGACTGAACGCTTTATGCCAGAGTTAAACTAGTTAAAATAATTTAGCTTAAGCATTATGAAAACACCCCCTGCTAACCTATTCGAATGCGTTCTTTATATCAAAAGCATACGTAGTTCTCGACACTTTTCTTGACGTTGCCTCATGGCGAACATCATGTCTACGCTTGATTCATTCCTGCGGGTGCCACAATGAGATTCTATCTGCCGTATCTGTAGAACTTGAGCAAACAATTTACCTACAACATTTAGAAGAGACTCCTACGTAATTGTTGTTGTTGTCTCTATCACCATTATTCTCAAATAACTTGATGATCTTGGTGTCTCTCATCTATTATCCTTCGTCACTGTGGGCCTTTCATCTCGCTAAGCGGTCGATCGCTCTGTGGAGCTCTAAGATTACGGGGAGTATCTGTGTTCAATTGCTGGTAAGCGCTTAACATTTTCAAGTACACGCTGCTTGGTTCAGCTACATTTAGTTGGCTGTTTCGCACGGCAAACTCAATTCCATACAGTCGTGGATTAACGGAAACCATTCCTTACCAACAGATATGTATAATCTTTTTCTGTTAGTAGACCAGTGTCTTGTAGCCACATCTCTATCACGGAAATTACGTCGACCTTCAGCCCTTTAAGCTCATTGTTAATAACAGCTGATTTTATTACTTTTCTGATGTTGGAAACGTGTCATGAAATCCAAGAAGCATAGATCGGAAGTTCGATGTTCCCACTGATCTCTCTATTTTAGCAATTTGTTTCACTTGAGCGAAAAACAGCTTTTCGGCTGGTTCTTAATCCTCGTGCTCCCAATGAGGATATCAGACCGCAGCAAGATGGCGTCTTATTGACTGGGGCTGCCCAGGTTGAGACAGGCCGTAGCCGTTCAACGAGATAACGAAAAACTGGTAGTCTTCTGGACGTAGTTCGGAAGAATAAGGTGAGAGAAGAACCTTACAAATCTTTCACGATTTTTGATACCATTTAAATGTTCAGCTTCTTCGGTACGTATGCGTTAAGGGAGTAGGCAATTTTCAAGTGATTCAGAGTTTCACTAGTCGATTTGTTGAGATGATATTTGCAATACAGGGCTGCGAAAAGAAGCGTGAATTGTGCGAGATGTGGGTTACATGTGCGACTAACGTCAATCATTGGTTTGTCAATCGACGGTGCGACAAAAGTTATTTTGATGTATTGTGTATGAATTGGTTGAGTGGGCTTTTAGCGGACTTAGTATATACGCTGGTAGAATGCGCACAAAATGCGTGCTAATTAATGTAAAGCATACTTATTCGCCAGTAAAGGATAACGATACAAATAATATATTCATATGCTTAGAAATGAGTGCTCTGTCAGTTCGATTATACCTCACAAGATTATGGCAGGACAAGAAACCATTTTATAGATACCAGAAGTAGCTGTACAATCGGTATACACATATAAATGATCAAAATGTAAAATCAACCTTCACACAGTACAACTAAGTTGCTGCTTACTAATTAAGTTATTTTGCATATACCAAACCATTTTTCAAGGCCTTCACACTCATTAAATTTACATTAACTAGGGTTTTGCTCCATCTTTGAACGAATGATTAATTGATAAGCTTCTTCCTTCGGTCAAATGGGCGAAGTCATTGGTGAATAATACAGCGATAGAATACATGATCCCGGCCTGGGCACCGTGTCTGCGTCAAGACATTGGATTGCTGGATAAAATTTACCACTGGGCGACAAAGCTACTTGATGGGATGCAGCACATCCGATACCAAAAGCAAGTGGCCATGCTGGGATTGACCGATTTTAAACAAAGGATAGTAAGGAGCGACATGATCCTCACATATTAAATAATGCGGATGGAAAATCACCCTCTCCGCGATTTGATAAATGTTAGTTCCCCTACGAATACACGGAGTCGCTCAAGTTGTCTCGTTATACCGCAATCAAGATTGAATTATAGACGTAATTTCTTCTCAGTGTGTATTTGCTTTCTGTGGAATTCTCTATCACAGGATATTGTGAACGCTCCTACGATCATTGATTTCAAATCGAAACTGGATGGTTATATCAAAGAGCACTCCACTATCGGCCCTGTATATTGACCCCATATGAACCCACACAAACCAAACATCTCAATAGAAATTTGATTGCATCCTCTGTGTTTTAATAGCGGTCTTCGTTCGTGTAAAGCGATTGCTTTTTTCACCATAAAATCTTGATTCTTGTTGAAAATTCCATTCCGCTACACAACTGCACTTCTTATACGCACACTTTATTCAACGTTGGGTGGAAAAGTTCGGTTACCTGGGTATTGTTAAAACGGACAGAGGTTCAACTTTCGATGGCACCTTCAGTAAAGTGTTGGCTACTCTGGGTTGCCAACATCACCAAACTACCTCCTACCATTCTGCGGCAAACGACATGATGGAATGGTTGCAAAGGCAGTTCAAGGCCGCCCTGGTACTGACTGGACCGAAGTTCGAGGTCAACTTTTAAAACCCCTTTACAAGCCACCGTCGCCGAGTTAAATTTTAGTCATACCAACGCTTCACCATTTGACTATGGAGATTACGTAGTGCGTTTGAGACATTATACGAGTTACAGGCCAAACCATACCACATTCAGAAGGAATTGGCACACTGCAAGTATGTTTTTTATCCGACATGGCATGGTGAAGCAACCTCTTCACCTTCCTTATACTGGACTGTTTAAGGTACTTCAGCGATTACCAAAAATTGTTGTGATTGACTGCGACGGTAGGCATGGCAGAGTCACGGTTGACAGAGTCAAACCGTCGTTCATGGACGACACAGTTCAAGATTCAAGATTTATGGTTAAAAAAGCAAATTGCTGTACAGTACCATAGGATATACGTATAAAAAATTAAAAAAATCGTTACTTCACATTACGAACTGAGTGTGTGCTGTGCGGTCGCATTATTCCGTGCTCTTGCGTTTTTGGATCTACTTCATTCCCATCTCGTCCTATCTGGATATTTTTTACCTTTTTGGACTCCTCTTAACACAAGCATTGTGTTCATACCATTTTTGGAGGCAGAACAAGCAATCTTAGAAAAATCAGTTTTCTACATTTTGAACCAAACTATACCTACTCGGGCAAGTTTGTGTGCAACACTGAATATTGGATTGAGTTTGCCACCATTCGAAAGAGCTCGCTTTCCCACTTCGCTTGACACATTGGACCGAAAAATCGGATCCAATCTGAAGGAGCTACGACGAATTTTGTTACCCACCTTTCCTGTGGCGAGATTATTCACTCACCCACTTCCAACAACCCTAAATCCGCTTCGGACCCGACTTCGTTTCATACGTGCCAACGCGCGCACACCCATTTACCACACAGATCGATCGATAAATCTTTTCACCCCGGCGTCATGACCTTACGAGCGAAGCCCAGTGAAGTCGGTCACATGTGCAAAATTTGTCGAAAGGCGGTAAGTCACAATGCCCGACACGCTAGTTGTTTTATTTGTCACGATAAAGTTCATATGAAGTGTGATGTTACCCTGACTGCTGATGCTATTGCAATTATCAATAAAAATGAAATGCCAGGGGTATGCTATATCTGTCATGTATGCAGAATGGAACCTAGAAACTGTACAAAGACGACTGCGAGCTCACAGACTGAAACTAATATGGGGGTGTTGAATTTAGAGGACCGCATACAGAGAATTGAAGGTTTGATGAATGACTTATTAATTAGCAAACTGAAGCCTAGACTTGAGTGTGGAGATCGTGTTTCATCTCCGTTTCTAAGGAAGCAGGAAGGCAAAAAATGCGATGATGTACATACGGACATTCGACCTAGCAATTCAGAACAAATGAGCCGTTCCCATGATCCGCGTGCCTTGGAAAGGTCTGAAACAAATTCAACAAAATCCGAGAATGAAAAGCGAGCCGTTAAACAACAAACTGTTCCCAAAACAGATAATGCTTTGGTGAAACGAAATAACATCTCCACCAATCGTAAGGCACACTTTCTGAGTGTCATTTGTACTGACGTTCCTGAGCCAGAATGCACTCTCTTCAAAGACCGTCAAAGGCATGATGAAGAAAAATGGAAAGAACTGTGTGAACTTATGAAAATTGGAACTGTAGTGCCGTTAGCATTGACTCGTTTAACTAGACGGCGTGATTCACCTCATCAGGATAAACCCAGACTATTGAGGGTTAACTTAGCAAATGAGCGTGACCTGGAAAACGTATTACTACATTCTTACCTACTTGGGTCTAACAATTCACTGAATATTCGCATTCATGTTGATATTCCATGGTCCGAAAGGAGGAACAATACATACGACAATAGAAAGACATCTAATCGCAATCTCATCATCCTCGGAGTTCCAGAACTGGCAGACAATCCTGAGGCTAACGAGCGAGCTGAGCATGACTACAGGCAATGGAGTTTTCTGGCTGATACCATTTTCGTCGAAAAGGCCGTTGTCGTGGATACTTTTAGACTGCCTTCCTCAGAAAAATACACAGGTAATGGCCAGTCCATTAAATAAACTTCCTAATGATTACTATGGTTTGATACTTAACGTTCCAACTGGAAAAGCGGGAAACACAAATCCAAAAGCTGTCATCCTTCGTCGATCACTTAAACACTGATATAAATTCAGTCCCATTCTGCATAAATACTGTCCAGATGAATGAAGCCCATCACTGACCAAGAAATGATCTTTCGCTGGGACAAAAATCAGCTAAATCGAACGCAGCCACCCCAACTGACTCCCAATTATGGACTGAGCCAGATAAGACATCTTTTTCGGCCAAAAAGAGGACTCGATTTGCGCCTCTCAACCTAAACACCGATATGCTACTTAACTTGTCAAAAAACAGAACAGTGCCGACTCTTCCAGAGTCGGCGTGACAATGACGGTTGTCTCAGACTATGACATCACACGATACCATCCATCTCTGCTTATCAAAACTGTTCTTGGATGCCTCTATACCAATGCCCAATGCTTGATTAACAAATTTGCCGAACTTGTCGCTCGGTTTGAGACTAAACGACCTCAGCTAATTGCCATTACCGAAACTTGGCTAAGCCCGGATATCCACGATTGTGAGTTAGAGATTGCTGGCATGTCACTGCTCCGCCGAGACCGTGCATCACGTGGAGGAGGTGTGGCACTCTATTATGATCAGAGACTCAAGTGCAGAGAAATGACGGATTCCGACTTGGTGCTTCAGGACACGCTATGGTGTTTGTTGACAACGGCTACAAGCGATGATTGCACAATCGGCGTAATTTATCGCCCACCAGCAGCCCCGGAAGTGTATAATAAGAATCTACTCGACAAGATACGCTTGATTTCCTCGAGATATCATACCAGAATCTTGCTCATGGGAGACTTTAATCTGCCTAACTTGCTGAAGACGAACAAAATTTCTCACACCTCCACTGCTGCCATCTTCCAGCAGCTGTTTGACGAAATTCCTTTGTATAATCACGTTGAAAGCAATACAAGATACAGAGGGAGAGATATGCCTTAAATGCTCGATCTTATCTTGACAACTGAAGAGGACTCCGTCGAAAGCATTACATACGATTGTCCGCTAGGTTCGAGCGACCATTTGGTCTTGAGTTTTGACTACCTATGTCGAGCAGAGCGAGCAAACGATGGAACAAAACTCATCAGAAAGGTATGCCTATCAAAATTATCAAACGCCCTAAGCTTGATTAACGATTGGCAAATTGAAGGCATAGGAGTACAAGAGCAGTGGTGTAGCATTTTGACCAATCTACACCGGGAAATCAACTCACACTCGGCATTCGTACCAAACAGTGTGGAAGGCATTCGATTTTACAATCCGTATCGCACTCGGAAATGGTTAAACTGCGAAATAAGGGGCTTGAATAAACCATCGCCATTAACCACCGATGCCACATGGAGACCTTAGAACTTAGAACCAGGTCATCAAACTTTTGCTGAGAACAATACAGTTCAACTGTCATAAATGTCTAAAATGAACGGAATCCCAAGCTTCTTTACCAGATGTGAACAAGCATGTTCAGTGAAACATGAGTTCTGCCCTGCGGACGCCCACTGGAATGACCACAAATGTCAGCTGACACCGCGGATGCTTGGGTACAGATTATCAACAGTATTTTTTTCCAAAGGAAAGCGTGGCTATACAAATGGATCCAGAAATAACGCCTCCTCTAGCATTGGACACAATAACCATCAACAAAGAAGAGGGTGCTAGGACACTACTCTCGTTAAATCCCAGAAAATCCCCTGGTTGTGATAAAAATTACCAGATATACCAAGCAGTGCGCACAATCTCTATGCGGCCTCTAATCAGCTATTCTGCGAATCGTTGTCGCAAAGTTTAATACCAACTGAATGGAAATCTGTTATAAACTCCCCGATTTTCAAAGACGGGGCGCGTTCGGAGCCCGCAAATTACAGATCTGTTACCTTGTTGTCCGCCGTATCCAAGGTACTCGAAAGGATAGTGGCAAACAAACTGAGCAAATACCTTGAGGAAAATAAGCTATTTTCGGGAGCGCAACACGGTTTTAGAAGGGGATACTCCTGCCTTACTAACCTTCTCCTTACCCTTGACGACTGGACTCGAGCAGTAGATGCTGAGGATACTATCCATGTATGTTACCTCGATATGTCAAAAGCATTTGACCGTGTAAACCACAGTATTCTCTTGCAGAAGCTGGAACGTTGTGGTATCACTGGTAGTCTGTTAGCATGGTTAAGAAATTGCCTGACTGATCGGCTTGTTCAAGTCTCTGTGGACGCTTGATCTATCGGAGTCGGTAGCCGGACAAGGCGAGTTCCCTAAGGGATCCGTCGCGGACCAATCCTCTTTGCGCTTTATGCTAATGGACATAAAGGGCTTTAATCAATTGCAAGATCGTTAATTGTTATATTCACAAG
>JACCGJ010016633.1:0-11462 GCA_013407085.1 Atriophallophorus winterbourni | reverse complement strand
GTTAAGATTAGGTCCACAATGCGCTTCCAAGATTGTAATCGTTATGTACGACGTAACCGAATGAGGCTATTACATATTCCCATTACTCGCACTAAAGTTCGACAAAACTTCTTTTTAATTAGGTATGCACATCTTTGGAATTCTCTTCCACTCCATTTTCGTATGTGCACTTCTACAGGTAAATTTAAAGCACTCGTAGAATCTCTTACTGCTCCATCGCTATGTGAAATTCTAAAAATAAACACCTCTATAGACAATATATTTTGTCACGGTATTCCTGGTTATTGAACCAATTGTAAGTATTTTGTACATTAGCACACGCATAGAACAGTTCACAATGTACAAAATACATTGTATTATCAAGTGTCAGGTTACCTAAGGTCTATGTCTGTTGCATCAAAACCTGGGACTCGTAGTATATGTATCTATACTTATTGTATCTCTATTGTATCTGTCTAGGCCTGGACAACCTGACAGTAGCTCAGCCCACATACAGTTTCTGTCTTTGCAGCACTTTGCCTGGATCAGGCATGTGCTTCCACTTCAATAGGCTCCTTTCACCCACCTTTTGGTTTAAACATAGTTATCCTTAAATAAATAGAAAATTGTAACATCTAAAACATTATTTTTTATGATTATCTTTTATAACGCAGCTGTAGTGTCAGGTTACCTAAGGTCTAGGCATGTCTCGTCACATTGCCACACTTCTTCATCGTAACCGTGCGTATTATAATCATTTTCACCATATGACCATATCCTTAACCGTGATCTGCTTATATTTAACCCATTTATATATGAAAATATGGTTTGTCATTATATATTTACTAAAAAACAAAAAAAAATGAAAAAAAAACGCTAAAAATGCAAAAAAATACTGTTTTTTGATCTTTTTTATCGTTTATAATCGATTTACTATTTCTCTTTGATAACCTCTCACCATGATGGTGAAGAGAATATCTTTAATTGTGTTCCAGTGTCTCCGACTCCCAAACCAACTCCGACACTGGCCCTTGCTCCTTCCGCATACGACTGATTCTTCTATATGACCGAAAGCCCTACTGGCGAAGAGTTTTGGTTTCCCTATTTCCGACAATTCTTCAACTTTCTGGATCGTACAACTGGCCCAAACCTCATGCAATTTAAACCACAATCTCTCCCCATCCCCTTCATTTCCTATATTTTTTTTTCAATTCAACTTCGGTTTTTTATATACTTTTCTTCAATCACATCCACCAACATTCCCAAGAAGTCAATTTATATATTTATAAAAAAAAACTTTCTTTATTTCGTAAATTTATTTTTACTGTGACAATTAAATCTTCATGCGCACCATTTCTTTTATAATTCTTTTGTCTTTTATTTTCTTTCTTTCAATCCCTGCTCCAGAATTGATCGCATCCCCGTCATTTGATTATTTCGAGGCAATCTAGATGAAACTTCATCACTGTGTGACATTGCGCGAAATATTTAACTTTCTTACCCTTGTAAATTACCATCCTTTATTAATCAGCAAAATGTTCAAAAATTCCGCTTGATAAGGTCATTTTACAATTTATTTATTTTGTACACATTGATAACCTGATCATGCTTTGCATGCCTTGGTTTACCAAGAATATAGTATTATTATTATTATTATTATTATTATAAAGTAGCGAGTAGACGAGAACTTCAGTTCACATTACGCCATCCGTCTACACAAATACTAGTTCGAAACGCGAAGAGTCCAGCGGATACGCATAGCTGATGAGAGACAAAAACCTCGAAACCGGTCCTGTGCTTCCGGTGAGATTTTAGCGTTTCTGAATGGTATTCTACTTTGAACTATCCTGGGGTTGTAATAACCCTCGCGGCAATACGCCGTTGGATCAGTTGGGGCTTAGTTTAGTCCCTTCAGCTACTTATAAAAGTAGCGAGTAGACGAGAAACTCAGTTCACATTGCGCCATCCATCTACACAAATACTAGTTCGAAACGCGAAGAGTCTAGCGGATACGCATAGCTGCTGAAGAGACAAACCCTGACACCGGTCCTGTGCTTTCCAGTGAGATTCTAGTCGTTTGTGAATGGTATTCTACTTTGAACTATCCTGGGGTTGTAATAACCCTCGCGGCATTACGCCGTTGGATCAGTTAGGGCTTAGTTTAGTCCCTTCAGCTACTTATAAAGTAGAGAGTAGACGAGAACTTCAGTTCACATTGCGCCATCTGGCTACACAAATACTAGTTCGAAACGCGAAGACTCCAGCGGATACGCATAGCTGATGAGAGGCAAAAACCTCGAAACTGGTCCTGTGCTTCCGTTGAGATTTTAGCGTTTCTGAATGGTATTCTAATTTGAACTATCCTGGGGTTGTAATAACCCTCACGACATTAAGCCGTTGGATCAGTTGGGGCTTAGTTTGGTCCCCTCAGCTACTTATAAAGTAGCGAGTGGACGAGAACTTCAGTCATACTGTCAGGTTGCCCAGGCCTAGACAGATATGAGAAAGAAAATGGTAGTGAGACTCCAGCCGGTCTCAGCATGCAGCTCACTACCTGTGGCCAATCGATTTAGCACGGTGTTAGCCGCACAACAAAGAAGTACCGTCAGTAGCAAAAGGGTTAAGCATGGTGATCGTGCCATAGTTCTCAAACTTCAAGCAATGTTCGCCAACAGATGGGCTGAAGAACGCGTTCCGATCTCTAAGAGAGAATCAGTATTTGCTGCCATTTTCAAAAATGGACAGCTGGATTCCTGTGACAAACATCGGAGTATCAACCTCATTTCACAGGTTGAGTGTCAGAAGAGCAAGTCCATGAAAAACAAGCTAGGTTTCGTGCTGCTCGAGGGTGTATAGATCAAATTCTCACACTGGAGCAACGCCACGCGTTTCTAAGGCCAACTGAAGTGGTATTCCAAGACACCCGAGAAGCATTTAATTCAATCGATCGCGAAAGTCTATGGAAGTGTCTGCTGAGACATGAAGTACCCGATACGTATGTTTGGATTTTAAAAGCATTATAATATTAAAACGCTGGCATGGAACTTGTGCACTGACAGTTGTCGTCCTAGTTCAGTATCTCCGGTGGGGGGCAGTAGGGCTGGCCTATCTCGTCATTCCTTTTTACTTTGGCATTCGTCTGGCTCCAGACCTGTGAATAATCATGATGATGATGATGATTAAACACTGTAATAAAAGTTCGTTCAATTATGACAGACTCAATGAACGTTGTATGTATATATGAAATCACAAGCCTGGAGCTAGGCAAATTACTACACAGTTATAGGCTAAGCGAGTTAAGATGCTCAGCAATAGAGGAGAAATATTCGTAGCTCAGGATGTGGATGATGTTCAACTTGTGTTCGCCGAGTTAGGATGCTGTCAGGTTCCCCAAGCCTAGATAAAATATACGGGATAACGGTGGCAGTGAGACCCCAGTGTGTTTCTACATGCAGCTCACTGTTGGTGGTCAGTCAATTTAGAACGGTGCTGCCGGTGCAGTACAACACTACTGCACTACATCGCAAAACGTGTATTTTAGCGTACACGTGGCTCACCTCATAGATTGCTTTTGCCAGCATTTTCCCCAGAAATTCGAAAAGCAACAGATGATTGTCTTGCAGATAAGACGACGGTGATGGATAGAGGCGCTGGTCACTGGTCACCCGGAACAAATTCAATCCGGGGTCGAAAACGCGATGCAACGTTTCTTCTAAAAATTCCTTGAACACACCATCCAGGTCTATGCCAACTTCATCCAAGCCCTGCAAGTAAGGTCAAGTATGGATTAATAAT
Source organism: Atriophallophorus winterbourni (assembly GCA_013407085.1). NCBI lineage: Eukaryota > Metazoa > Platyhelminthes > Trematoda > Plagiorchiida > Microphallidae > Atriophallophorus > Atriophallophorus winterbourni. The sequence continues at coordinate 7,688 of JACCGJ010016633.1, read as the reverse complement.
GGATTGATAGTGTCATCTTTAATGATAACTGGATGATGTCTATCATACGGAAACGATGGTATTTAAAAATAGTTTAGGTATGGAAAGCTGAAGTAATTCAACATTTGGGTAAAAATGAATTAAAAACTCGTGAAATAGCCAATATGACGTGGGAAGAACTAGCTCTCGGTCGTTAACTTCATGGGCAAAGCAAAATGGGATTACCTTGAACTCAAATCAGCTAAGGAAATCTGGGAAACGTTTTACAGCCAACTTCGTATTATCATTGACTTATCATCGAAGGTGAAAATAATATCCAGCAAACAGCGTCCGAAAAAGCCGCTCAGAAGCAGTACTCGGAAATGGATGTGTAAACGTGACAATGCCTGGTCCAAATACTTGGACGATCCTTCTGGGATAACTTGGTGCTACTACACGTTATTGCGAAATAAGTGTGTCTGCCTCATTCGAAAAGACAGAAAAGATTACCAAATCAGTCTTGTCGAAAAATTCATTATAAATCCCAAAGCATTGTATAAACACGTCAACGACCTCCGGAATGTTAAAATGGGAATACCGCCACTGGCTTGTGGTACTGGAATAGTGACGTCATTTAAAGATTGCGATAATGTTTTCCGACAACAATTCGCTTCAGTTATCTCAAAAGTGTCGACCCATGCACGGCCTTTAAACTCTGACAGCTGCAGCCTGCCAATTCTTCACGAGGTGGAGTTCCCCCCCAACGTTGTTCAAACAAAATTAATGACGATGAAGAGAAAAGGCTCACCCGATATAGACAATATACACACAAACATTTTGTACAATATATCTTCCGAGTCTGCAATACCGACATCTGACGTATTCACGATGATGTTCGAACAGAGCTTTGTACCAGCAAACTCGGAAAACTGCCCTGATTAGTCCCATCTACAAGGGTGGCAAAAGAAATCATCTATTAAACTATCGCCCGATAGCGTTATTACCAGTGCTATCAAAATTAATGGAGTCCATTATAGCTGATGCCTTACGGAAACACTTTGAGATTAATAATTTAATCTCCGAGGCACAGCATGGATTCAGGAAAAAACGATCTTGCCTTACAAACTTGCTATTATCAAAGGAATCTTAGTCTGAGCTAATGGATGCCGGCAACTCCGTGGACGTAATTTATATCGATTTCTCAAAAGCCTTCGATCGTGTGAATCACGAAATACTTTCGTCGAAACTACTCACCTACTAAGTCGATGGTAAACTCCATCCATGAATTAAAGAATGGTTGATATCTCGCGAGAAGTATGTTGGAGTCAAAAATGAACTATCCGAGTCGATTAAATTTGCCCGTGGTGTCCCACAAGGATCAGTCCTCGGACCGCTTTTGTTTTTAATATATATAAACGACTTGCCTACTGCATTACAGTCGTCCGTGCTTATTTTCGCTGATGACGCAAAGCTATGGCGCAAGATAGACTCCACAGACGACACGCAGAACCTGCAACGGGATCTCGATATGATTCACACTTGGTCAATAGACAACGAAATGCCCCTGAATGCTTCGAAATGCAGCCTATTGTCTTTCAACAGCAAGTCGAGCAAAGTATATTATCTTGGTCGCACTGTTATTAAACCCGCCTCCTCCGAAAAAGATTTGGATGTGATTATCCAATCAGACTTAGGAAACTCAATGCAATGTCGACTGGCTGCCTGCAAAGCTGAAAACAACTTGGGTCTCCTTAAAAGAGTCCTAGGTTCGTTTGACCCCAATATTGCCTGCAAATTGATTTCAACGTACATCCGTCCTCATGTTGAATATGCTATACCGGCATAGGATCCTTGGTTGAAAAAAGATATTCTGCTATTAGAAACTCCACAGCGCAGAGCGACAAAACTCGTCCTGGGACTATCAAATTATCCATACGAAACGCGACTTAAATTATTGAATTTGCATTCGGCTGAATACAGACGGAAACGAGGAGCACTAATATTCATTTGGGCAGTGCTTAATCAAACAAATCATCCTTGCGGTCATCTGTTTCATCTTTCCCATAACACATTTCCGAGGTCACCGATCGAAACTTTACCAACAGCATAGCAGGTTGAACTGCCGCAAATATGCATTTTCCATTCGCAATGTGCAATTGTGGAACAGTTTATCTACTCATGTGGTACAATCTGGAACCGTTGGAGTTTTCAAGAAATCACTAGATATCCACATGGACAAGCATGTTTTTTTATATTTGACAATAATCTAACAATATTTTGATATTTTTTACCATCCGACCCGATGTACATTTTGTGGGTCTTGTAAAGCATAGCTTTTTACCTGCATCTAATCTATGAATATGAATAAATTTGAGCGGGGAAACAGTGGGTCCTCAGTTCAGTTGCTAATAGATGATCAGACTGACACCGAAAAACGTTATGGGACAGATTGTTACTTCAGAATCGAATGCTATAATAATGCTAAATTTTCCAGAGTATGAAATTGTCATGTGCTTGAGATGTACATCTATAGATCAAAAGAGACCAACGCAAATATAGGAGTTGGGAAGAACTTGCACTTGACAGCTCACATATGAGGTAGTCTGAGAAGCGTTATGTCCAAGCCGAATGACATCGCACTTTTTGGAGATGATCCTCATATCATGCAACAATGCCCTGAACCGCCCGGCAAGTTATGGCATGTGCTTTGCGCCTAACAAGTGTGACACACTTACGCAGGACTGGAGCGGCTCTTTTCCAAACCTAACTATGTGCGATGTCAATCTTGAATTGGTCGACAGCTTTGTTTACCTTAGCAGTTGTATCTGCTGGCGGCTGTGTCGAAGACGAGATCTCGCAACGCGTTCGCAAAGTGCGCGCCGCGTTTGCTAACCATCGCCACTTGTGGCGTCGACGCGATGTTTCACTCAATACTAAAAGTCGAATGTACAACCCAGTGGTGCGTGCTACACTACTTTGTGGCTACGAAACCTGGTCTATCCGAGCGGAAGATGTTCGTCGGCTTTCTGTTTTTGACACCCGTTGCCTGTGTAGGATTGCTCACATTCGGTGGTAGCCTCGCGTTACAAATATAGATGTCTGCATGCGGGTGTTAGTACCAGGTGGCTACGGACTGAGAGAAATGCTGATGCTTGCTCATTTGCAATGGTTGGGACATATTTTAAGAATGCCTCCCTACCATTTACCATACCGCGACTAATTCACAGAGCCTGGTAGAAGCAGGAAGAAACGATCGAGCGGCCAGTCCATGACGTGGCGCGTTAGGATGAAGAAACTCACTGTAGCGCTAGGCTCAGTTGGGAGCATTCGTTTGCCTGGGTGGGGTCCAAACGCTCTACCTAATAGTTGGCTGGAAGCCATACGAGATATGGCAGCAGACCGAAGTTAGTGACGGCAGCGTATTTTATTATGTGTGTCATAATTTTTTAATCCGATATTATTTGAATGAAAAAAACATCGCAAAATCGCATTCAATGAAACTACAAAATCAAGCTGCTTTTTGCGCATTAGCTATTACATATTCTGTTTTTCACGCGCTTGCTTATCTTTCTTTCTTGCTTCATATTGCTTTGCACTTTGTCTGGCTCCAGACTTGTGCTTCATGATGATGATGATGATGCCGTCGGCATGCAACTGACGCTGATCGACCAAATATTGCCTATCTTAGGAAGCACTGCCTTTAACCAATAAAACATTCCGAATCGTTGATTGGCTGGAAATTGGACACTACTCCCATAAAGTGAAAAACATTCCTACTCACTAATTGGTTTGAACTTTGAACTGTGTATATAATGATTATCGATGCATCATTGATAGAACCTTCTAGGAATATCACCATGTTATATAAGTAGTCTTCACTATCCTGGATTCGATCTCCGCGATTTGGGTAGAAATAAATCTTCATTTTACGATCAATTGGCTTTCAGACGTTGGTGGCTAGTGAGTGTTTGGGATCGATTTGGTTGAAAATCCTTTCAAAAAATCGCAAACACAACAACATATATTGCAAGTTAAAAGCGCTGTAGCAAAAGCCGTCAAAAATCAATTAGCTTCAATCATACACACACAGCTTATTCCCAAGTCAGCAGTATTTAGACGAGAGTGCAGGACGATATATAATCTGGAAACCATCAAACTTCCTTGTTAATGCAAGGAAGGAGTCGAAACACGGCATAAAATTCTACGATTAATTGACTCACCATTTCATTGACAAACTGAACGCGTATTTTCATTCGCAGTTGAGCTGAACTCAAATTGGCGAGTTGTTGATAGCCATCCTGTGGGGTTGGTGAGCCAGATAGCAAGGGGAAACCTACCTCAACAAGACGATTCCGGTGCACGGTGATCACAGCACCGACTGGGCCATCGTCAGCCAACCACGTGGTGCGCGTTTGAACACCAAGCGAACATTTGTCTTCACGAACGCGTTCGCGAAACAACAAAACACGCTGCGGGAAAAAAGTTGCAAAATCATTTATGCATTCATAGTTCACGGCGCATCTATCATTGTACCAAGCAAGTAGCACCGAGCGGACAGTCAACCAGAAAAAGAGTTTGTAAAATATCCCTTGTTAAAGCGTGTTGGGTAGAATACGTTGTTTATGTTTGTGGCTATTGATCCAAAAAACGGAAGTCGACCGTTGTAATTAACACGATCCCCGCCATGTGACACGTATTCAACTTAGCTGCTAAAATACTCAACGCTTTTATCAAGATCAAACATCAAATGTTTGCACACAAACGCGCGATGCTTGGCAAATAAATTACCCGAGTTAATCCAGCTTCGTGAAAACTAGTCACCACTTCTGATAGCAGTAACGAAAACCTGGTTCAATTAGCAATTAGCTGAAGAGGAAATTTGACTTTCAAACATGTTTCTTTTTCATCGTGATCGCATGGACCGTGGAGGAGGAGGTGTTGCTATTTACTATGATCAACACCTTACGTTCAGAGAAACCACGGATAATGATTTGATACTGGAAGATACACTTTGGTGTTCACTTGAATTAGCAACAGGTGAAAACTGTGTTGTTGGTGTGATTTACAGACCACCGTCAGCTGGTTGTTTCCAGATATCACAGCGTCTTGATCATGGGTGACTTTAATCTCCCGAATTAACTAAAAGCGAGATTCCATGGCTGAATTCTCTTGATCATCAATTCTACGAAATTTTCAACGAAATTCCTTTATTTAGTCACATCTCAAGCAGCATTCGCTTCAGAGGCACAAGCACACCGTCCATACTCGATTTTGTTCTGTTGAGCGTGGAAAATGTCATCGAGGATATCCGCTATGAAGCACCTCTTGGAAAGAGTGATCATGTAGTCATTGTTTTCGACTATATATCTAAAGCGAAAAGAGCTGGTGACGCTTAAAAGTTGCTACGGTTTCATTATCAATGGCGCCCAAAACTTCACCGACTGGGCACCGATTAACACTGATGTCCAACAATACTGGTCATCTATACTTGAGAAAATCTACCAAAAATAAAACTCTACTCTACTTATGTTTCAATAAAACTGAAAAAAGGATTCGAATTCGTGATCCAGGTCGAAAACGGAAATGGATAATGGTGAGAAACTGTGTGTAAAGAAGCCACATACTGCATGCAACGCCTGAATCCTGGGAATCCTACCGTTTGTTCAAGAAAAAAGTTAATAAACTTGTCCAGGAGAATAAAGACGAGCATCAAATCAATCTGATGGATAAATTTAAACGAAACCCGAAGCACCTCTTCCAGATCGTGAACAGAAAGGCCAGGCTAAAGCCAGGCGTTTCTGCTTCACTTAGTAAGACTGGAACTACCTTCACTGCTCTCGAAGCCGCCAACGAACTCGCTTAATTTAATTCTAGATTGTTCTACCCTAACGAGTGCTTATGTTATGCTTTGCCTGCATTCAGACCACAAACAAACACAATACACAAAATCGCTGTGAAACTCGAGTGTCCTGTTAAGGCTACTTGGGTTAAATACAAAAAATCGCCGGGTGCTGATGAAATAATACCGTTCCTCCTAAAACAATGCTCCCATGCTCCATTCTCACCACTATCTGATCTTCTCAACCTGTCACTGAGTTCTAGCAAGGTTTATACTGAGTGGAAAATTGGATTAATCACTCCGATATACAAAGGCGGGAACCGATCCGATGTGTTGATTACGGACGTCACATTGTTGCCATGGTCTGGAAAATTCTCGAACGCTTTTAATTGATGAAATTATTCCAACTTTGGAACAAAATAAGCTTCTTTCCATCTCACAGCACGGATTTAGGACAAGAAACCCCTGCCTCACCAATCTTCTCATAACTCTTGAAAATTGGACTCGAGCCGTGGATAATGGATGCACTATCCATGCTTGTTATTTGGATATGTCTAAAGCTTTTGACCGTCTTAACTACAGCATAATGCTACAGAAATAGGAGCAGCTCGGGGTGGGCGGCAGATTATTGACATGGATACAGGATTACTTGACTGGTAGAGTTATCATGGTTAGAGTTGATGGGGCACTATCCAGCCGCAAGGCTGTCTTGGGACTAATACTCTTTCTGGTGTACGAAAACGATATACCTGAATTTGTACGTAGTAAAGTCATTTTATTTACGGATGATATCAAAGTTTGAACTACTGTGCGCATCAAATAAGATTGCCAACTTCAACAAAAAGATCTCGACGCACTTCATAAGCGGTTCTTGCGAAACTGCCTACCGTTCAACATCCAAAAATGTAAAATATTAAACCTCGATAAATCATTCGAATTCACAAACTTTCTGGGATCTCAGCAACTTTCATGGGTTTACGGAAGAGAAAGATGTGGGTGTGTGGATTAGCAGTAACTTGAAGTCTTCAGGGCAGTGTTCTGTCGTATACAAAATGTCCTGCCAAAGCCTAGCACTGCTCAGAAATTTTTTCGGTAGTTTCACTCCCATGGATAATGAACACCTATATGCGGCCAACAATGGAGTACGCTGTTCAATCATGGTCCCCATCATTACAGAATGACATGTCTTAGCTGCAACGTGTATACTACCGTGCTACAAAACTGGTGACCGGACTATTCAACAGGCCATATGAGAAGAGGATTGCAACACTGAACTTGTTTGACTTTTCGTACCGCCCTGCTGCTCAACATTGTGCATAAAGTGGATCACCAACTTGAACACCTGTTTCATAGGCAAGAAGCACGTGGTAGCAGATCTCATGGCTACAAGTTAACAATTGCACACTCTAGATCAAATTGTCGTTCTTCTTTGCTGTCCGAGTTTGTTTTATATGGAACTCTCTGCCCCCACTTATTATTTGTGCATCAAGCCTGAACATATACAAGGCTGAACTTGACAAGTGTATGTTGACCAAATCGAACCTCGCACCTCAGTACATAAGCTGACTTTCCATACTGACAAAACATCCTTGTTATTTTTATGGATTCCAGAACGTTGAACTGTACATCCGCGCAAACCCATCGAAATATACACAAAGTTGACCACGATGGTCCATAATAGAAGCACTGGACTTGAGTATTGCTCTTGTATGAGCTCAACAGCAGTTTATATCCTCCGTTTCGGGTGGGATTTTAACCCCCGACCATCACTATTTTTGTGCGGCCATTAAATCGGCCGTGCTTCAAATCAATTTCTCAATCATCCAGCAACCCTTTTGTTGTCAAGATTTTTTTAAACATGTTTCTATGTAAACCACACGCTTTAAATGCG
>JACCGJ010016632.1:0-29046 GCA_013407085.1 Atriophallophorus winterbourni | reverse complement strand
CGCATAAGTATTCGATCAACAGTGTAATATAGCAAGGCGGCCAAATGTTTCTTACTCTCTGCTGGTTCCGATGAAAATTAATCAAACCCCGAATACGATCAGATCTATCGTTCACATGCGCTTAGGTTAGAACTCCTGAGGTATCACATCATCATCGTAAGAAACAGCATTACACCGGTAGCATGTACTGAATGCTTAACTGCCACACAACCATGAAAAAGTAAAATCATAAAAGATGGGGACGTGTGGGGCTTAAATAGCTATGGGTTCTATAGAAGAGTAAGCACAAACAAACTGGGAAGAGGTGCCTACACCTCGAATGTAACATGCATTCAAACAAGTTTCGTGAACGAGTAGAGCGACAACAGCATGGCAGCTTCCTTGCGGCTTTCACTGTCATGCATCATAACAAGCTTTTCTCGTCACTCTGCTTGACGAAATACAAAGGTATGCAAACTCTCCAAGAATATGATAATTGAAAGATCGCGATTGAACACGGTTTCGGGACATATCCTGAAGCGTAACTAGCCATTGGGATATCTGATCGCGGGGACCCTAGCCAGGAAGATGCACTGCGCCGACTTTGAAAAGGTTACTATTAAGGGTTTTCAGCTGCGTGCGTCATGTGACGGTTTGGCCACCACGAGATTTATGCCAATCGGCATGTGGCGTGGCAAAAATAATCCGTTTTGGAACTCGGTGATCCGGCATCCGCAAAATGTGACCCTATGCGTAACCTATGCAGGTTGATCTGCTTCTCTATATCAACATTACTACTGAACAGCTTATTTCGGAGAGCATCGGTGTGTATTCGATTGTAACAGATAACTCCTAGAATGTTGCGGAGACATCGGTTGTCAATTACACGAAGACGCCGAGTGTACTCTTTATATAGCGTCAAAGTTCTGCGCCCTTACAATAATTGCCGCTTTGTAGACTCTATCTTCGATTAACAGAGACAGTCCGTTCTGACGCCAGAGGTGACCCAATTTGTGGAATGCAACGGTCGCCTTAGAAACGCTTGCCGTGACCTCGTCATCTAACGATGGAGAATGATTAATACAACTACCGATATACGTGAAACGATCTACAGTTTTAAGCGCCTGATTATCAAGTAATAAAGTGCTGTTTCATAAGTCTATGCATTGGAAGGTGAAAAACTCATTACAATTGGGGGCACAATACGAGCTAACTTGTTCAGTATAGCCCGTGCATCTGTGTACGAGTCGAAGAGCAGAGCTATATCAGCAACCACGTCGCCTATAAACACATTCTCTGGGAAACCTGACAGTATCTTCACCCACGTTCAGTCTGAATGTACGGCACTTTTGCCGCATACCAAATCCCAATTGGTCAATGGAATTATTATCACTAGTTTCATCATCATTATTATTTTGATTGTTGATGTTATTAAGAAACACCTGCAATTTTTACTACGTTTATATTGACGTATCAAAAGTTACGTGATGCGTGAATTAATGCGCTTGCGACTGTTCGGGTATCTTTTTTATAACTATTTCTATTTTCAATCAATATTACACGTTTTCTTCAATCTTGATCGTATTCTAGATTTGTCCTGAAATTACTCGCGGATGATAAAAGTAAAACAGCGAAGGTAAGTTTTACTCTGTTATCCAATGATTACATTTTTTAATTGTTTTCTGTTACATGAAATGCTGTCGCGTTCTGAGTTTAGTTGTTGCATTTTCAGCATAGAAGCCTTTTTGTTACCGCTGTTTTTTCCAAAATGGTATGCAACACACTTCCTACCAAACTCGACCCAACGACATCGATTCACACTTAGTGTACTTTGACATTCTTTCTCCCTCTCTAATTGTAAAACTTGTTTACTAGTTGGAAGCCACCCTTTATAAGCTGTTTTGTGTTCATGCCTGTCATCCATATGTCAGCGCTTAATTATACATTATACCAACCCGAAGCCAGCCAACCCCATCTACTTTCTGCTTCGATTTATTCACTTTCATGCAGGAATAATTCCGCTTCGAATCAATCATGTCCTGAGTATTTTGTGGTGGTTGGGGGTTTAGGTTTCGTCGAAGTTTGGATTCCCTGCGGTCAGTGTTACTCATCCGTACGCCATCGCTATTTAATTTGAGTGATCAGTATGAATGCCCCCTAACAGAGAACAATAATAATCGAAAATGATCGGCTAAATTCCCTATAATCGTTACAACCTCATTTCTCTGTTTCCGTACGTATGTCACGGCCTCATCATAAACGACTCACAAGTCATACCAACACTGGAGGGCTTGAGACTATGTTCTGGGTTTTTCAATTATCACAGAAACCCTTCAAATGCCTAGACTCATATCATCTTAACACATGCATTATTTCACCGTAATCCTTTATTCCCTTTATATTATGCGTTTCACAAACCAGAAATTTTCTCTGAAACACTGGTTTCGCATGGCACATCGTCGCACCATTTTTATTTAATGACATCGCTAATCGCAGACTAAATCAGATTATAAAAGTAACTATCGTATGAAGTTCCGAGAACAACCCGAATCCTCCCCATCTTACACACGCACCAGAAACTGCAGGCTCCAACATCGAACCGGTTGCCATTTTGTCACTGAATAATTCGTTAAAGTGTGTGACTATTGCTTCCGCGGTTTGATGTCCGTTTGACGTTGCGTAGCTATTAAACCGCTTCTATAGTAATTGCTATCCCGTGCCAATTCTATTGAAGATACGAGCTTACGAGTCATGTTGATTCGTGAGATCACAAACCTAGAGCTATGTAAATTGTGCTTGAACTGAAAACACTGTCGGGTTGCTTACGTCTAAAAGCAATAGAATAACTGATAACACACTTGATCTACTGTGTTTTCGAATACAGCTCGCATCAGTGTCAATCAATTTCGTACAGAATTGATCCACAATGGCACATATGTGCAGCTGTGTAATCGTATTTCTTGACCATGCGTACCTCGCTATTTGCTAATTTCGCTATGCAGGAGTTCCTGCAACTGACACGCTATTAGCATCTTGCTGACTATACAAATATCTCTCTAGGGACCAGATGACCGTACGCTGAACGAATCCCATATGCGTACCTGTTCTTAATCAGTATAACGTGTTCCGTGAACATCTTTTCACGACCGAGCACACCGTGTCTCCAGCTCGCTTTGCCCAAGTGGACTGTCTGTGATTAAATTCAAGAGATTGATGAAGCCCGTCGCTGATCTAGGCTGCACCAAAAATATTCGTGTGCTCGATTAAGTTCATGAAGGTATTCTTACTACTCGCATCCTTTCAATGTATACATTAAAACGATACCGCTGTAGCCTTCGTAGTATAGATGTGCTGCATCAAACAGAATATCATTGTGTTATCCATTTGTACGACACACCTCGTCATTATACTTCGCAGTTCGATCTGATTATCATGTATCGTATTTTCCCATACGTTTTATTCCACCTGCAGGATCCTCTCTCCGCTTATTTGACCAATTTGGATAACCTTTTACGCGAGCGTCATTTTATCCGCTGCTTCGAACTGTTTCTCCAAAGCTCCGTCCAACGTCAAGCAGTCGGTTAGTCGCCTTTCTATTCGATCTCACAGCCGGAACAGTAATTTGCGTCTGTTTAAGGTCTCTAACATTTGCAATACCGAGACTTCAACCTTTCTATTTCATGCCTACCCACATACATAAACGTATACGTACATACATACATAGGCCTGGGCAACCTGACAGTATCTTAGCCCACGTGCACTGTGACTGTGCGGCACTTTGCCTGGTCCAGGCTTGTGCTTTAATACATAATACATACATACATACATACATACATACATACATACACACATGCATACATACATACATACCTATATACGTGCATACATGCATGCATGCACATAAATGCAACACATGCTTACACATAGATACATACACACCTTACATGCATACATAAGTGCATGCATACATACATACACAATACAACACATACATACACCTAGATACATACATACATGCATCCACACATACTTTTCTGTTCACCCCAGCTTCTACTGTCGCATAACGTTTTCAGACGAATCCATTCTTGTTGTTTGCGTTTTGATTTATTTTGCCGTTGTGCCATACGAATGCAACTGGCTAATCTCAATATTCTGGTGAAACATTCATCGTGTGTGCTGACAATTTAGTTTGAAATCAAGTTTAGACGATCGTCGTGGGTGAGGTTTATCGCAGCATTAACCTGTTCCCCCGAACTCCCAGTAAGAGCACCTAAAGGCACCTCAACTCAAGCAATGGTCTTTGTTTATCTTTTGCTTGTACATGTGCCTTCCGCATACTGTTGGGCCGCTGCTATGAACTTTTTTTGCGTTTTCTAACACATATGAAAGAGCGTTGTTACTCGAATGGGGGTACAACCCCCTTCTGTTGGTAACGTGTCCAAACTTGGACCAACTGTGCCGTATGTTTCCTAGTGCCTGATTGAAACCATCCTCGCCACCTCTTGTATCCATGCGCGTCGACGTACGACTACGTAGTACTTCTGTGCTATGTGAGTGGTCTCCAGTGGTAATATGCCGTATGCTGTGATTTCAATGCTATCTCCCATTCCGTTTATTCCGTCTAGGTCCAGTGAACAATGTCCTGTCTCAGCCCACGTGAAATCAAACACTGACTGTGTAACATTTTGACTGTGATTATAATATGTTCGATGTATATCTTGTATCACTCGAGATGGATTATATGTTTCATGCACACCAAGTTTCAAAACGTCTTTTGCGATTATTTACAGATTGTCTTTTGGTTATTCGAATGGCAACCACACTGTTGAGCTGTTTCGGGGCGGATGAAAAATCCCAGGCAATGGTGGGTCGCCATGCAGTAAAGTGTATATTGCCCGATCTTCGCTCGAATGCGGAAAAAGCGATGAAACTGGCCCGTCAACTTTACGTATATCGGTTTCGCTTGCCCGCCACTGATCTGCCCACAGAATCTTCAAGCTGTCCCATTTGTTTGGAAAATATCCTTTTTCAACACGGAACTGTGAATGCTTTCATGGAGTTGACTTACATCATTGATTCAGTGTAATACTTTTATCCCAATCTGCTAGTTGTGTCCCGCGATCTTCTGCCCGAATCGCAGTCCGATATGTTACGATCAAGCGCTTGCACTTATCTGGACGCAGATATACTTACTTTTCTACTTACATCCTTCCAAAGATGAGTCGACTCCGTTGCTTCATGGAGAGGCATACGTTGTACCTATTGACTGACTACAGCATTAGGCACCAGACTCTTCACAATCTGAAACAGATATGGTACCGTTAAGAACGCAGGCGTAATACTGCCTACACCGAAGTAGGAGAAATTTTGTTTATCGGGTCCCACCCCAAGCCTTAAGCGTTTTACCCACAAGTTAGTGGAGCGAGAAAGATTCGCAACTATCGGTGGATAACGTACGCACTTTACCGGAAACTTCCAGTTCGGAGCTCAATAACCCCGTTGTTTGGTTTGCGACTGAACATTTTGCTTGTTTACCGTTACAATGTCCTTGCATAAGACAAGTGGCAGAACTTTGATCGAGACGTCACGATGTCCTCAACGGTTTTGGGGAAGGGGGCTTTTATTGGGGAAACGCTTACCAGGCGAGAACCCACCACACCCTTAGAAGTCACCGCTAAGCCTTTGCTGAACCCGGAGAGCCGAGCCCACACAGCTGGCTTTAGAAATTTGTGACCAGCTCTCCCTTTCACTATTAATTTCGAAATTCACTCACCTCTCCATTAGTTCTGAGAAATACTCTTGGGTATCCACCCATTTTTATTTTTATTCATTTCCTAAGTGCAACACGAAACATTGGTCATCTCTTGTTTTAATTTCTGCATTTCCATCTATGCCCCTTGACCGCCTTGTTTACGTTTGATACCCAATATTTCCCACGCCGTTTGCGCGAACGGCCATTCTTTCGGTAAGCCACTGATTCCCTCGTGTAATGCACACATGCTCGTTTTCGTATACGAGATTCATGAGTCGCTCGCTTTCAGAACGCTGCATGCTCACCTTGGATCCGTGCATCGATATCAAATTCCGGTTTTGCGAGGGGTGTGGTCGTGCCGCACTGACAGTGACACCCCAAGGTAGGCTGCACCTCGTCTGTCTGCTTCGTTACGAAATGCTCACATTCAGCTGACTTTACTTACTTCATTTCTCGGTTGTCAGATCGATTGTCCGCTTGGCGCTTGGCTGTGATGCATCCATTGTGCATATATTGTGGATTCCCCTTGGCCTGTCGAGATCTCTAGTCCTGGAGCATTCATTCGACTCTTTGTGTATATTCACTTTTTGTATGCCTCTCAAAATAAAATCGTTTGACTCACACATGTTTGCTTCGATTTTTCGGTTCCTTTTTCCTTCCACATTGATTCGTTCGTCTATCCACAGCATGGACTTATTTGTTGACGAGGCGAGCAAAAATGCACGTTACGAAAAAGTGTGCTATCTGGGCGAGGGACAATTTGCAAATGTGTTCTTAGCTCGAGATTTGAATCGAAGCGGTCACCTCGTAGCAATTAAAAAGGTGAGCACCAAGATTTTTCTTACTATTATAAAACCTGCATTCCGGGCACTGAGAATGAGGAAAATACGGGGATATTAGCAACCAGCATACAGCGACTAGCTAGTTAGAGGGGTTTTTCAACGCCTAAGCAGGTTTTACTTTGTGAAGCTTATGGTAAATTTTGCGTACCTTATTAAACGGTGGTCTCGCAATCAAGGTTTGTTCCAAGACCTTGTTTCGATTTTTTCGTACGTCTCTGGTAGGCCATGGATAAATTTCTTTAGGTATGAGGCTGTCCCGGGTCAGATATGTGGGATATGTGTGTGTGTGTGAAATCATATTAGTCAGTGTCGCACAGCACTGGATTCCCTATGAATTGAGTTATTGTCAGGTTGATTTTTGTTTTAAAAGTCATAATCTATGAGTAGTATATGACGCTCAAAACGCATGACGGAAGCTGGTTGTCCAGGTCCAGATAGATAAAAAGGAATCTGAGTAGTGAGACTGCAGCGTATTCGTGCAAGCAGCTTATTGTGCAACCACACATTGGAACATTGAATTACCACCATTTAAACGATCTCGACAGATTGCTCATTTGCATGCATTTCCATCACACGACAAATGTTTTGTTGTTTTTAATATTCCCTGCGCTTGGACTATAACAGTAACATTTTAGCGCTTCCCGATACATTTTTGATTGTGTGACTGGTTTTACCAACCTTAACGTTGTAAATTTGTCTGCTTTTGTTAACGTAAACATTTGAATCTTCAGTGCTATGGAACTTTCGAATACACTTCAATACATTAACCGTTTACACACTTGAATAGTGTTCAACTTGATTCACTTCAGAATCCATCTGTTGTCAATGCTCTTCGATTTATTACTTACTTTACTTAATTTGTGCGACTATCTCCTCCTGGAGGATGAGTCGGCTTCAAAGAAGATTCTTGGGAATTTGGGTACAAAGCGGCGTCCCCAGCACCACTCGATTTATTCACACCTTGTGTGTTGTTTTTGCATCCAGATATATCTGAACCTGTTCGTGATCGCATTTAACGTCGTTCTTTGTCGCCACATTAACTTAGCTTCCTCGGAACACTTTGGTGAAACAAAATGCTGACGCGAGTAGCGAGAATTTGTAAATTCCACAAAGCTATTTATCCAGGCGGTAGTTGTTGCTCAGTGTTTTATAGTCAGTACCACTAGCCGTTTCACGAGAGGGGCCACTGCTATTACTACAGGTCGTTGCTGGTGCATTTTCTGAGCCAAGACTTGGAGGTGCAAACGCTGAGACTTAGGAAAATGCTTTATTTCGCAATTGAAATTTATTTTTCACATCATCACAATTCTTCAACACTTTTTGTGTCTAGTTACCTTGTTTTGAGCTTTCACATTCTGTGCATGTTGGCAACCTTGGTAACTTTGAATGACGCACTATTAACCCGCAATAGTTTTCGTTGCATAGCCAGACTCTTGGAACTTACATTTTGCAGACATTTTAGCAAACTGACTGAGAACAATAATTACGTTGCGACTCCGCGCGAAACTGTCCGCACGTTCGAATTTTCAAATTTTTACGTCAGTCGTGACTCTGGGACGGAATAAAAAATCAATAAACAAGCTAGTGTACAAAATGGCGGAGGGATAGAGACATCCACTAGCTCTCACGCAAACACTAACAACAAAAATACGATACATTTTTTGTTTTTCATTAAAAATATAGTTACTTTCCTCGATCATAAAACGACCTCCATGGCTTTCTTGACTTTGAAATTGATAAAAAGTGATTCTGTAACTTTTCGTGACTTTACAATAGTAGAACATTCTTAATGATATATAAGCGCCTTGGGTGCTTGACCAAGAAATACTTTTGTGATTCTGTATTTGAACATCGTGGTTCTTTGTAAGAACCCTATTTAACAGTGTCACACAAGTATACCTTTGTTTACCACCATACCACTTTCTCAAGACTCACTGAACCTGATCTTATTGTCTCCACCTGGTGACGGCAAACGGCCAGAAACTGGTAGTTGTGTGTAAGAGATGGGGATATTGATCCTCAATGGTTGTTCATTTGGTGACCTCAGCCGCAACATTTTACATCCATGAAACGATACAGAGCGGATCTCCTATTGTTAAACGCGTATTTAACTTCGAGACTAATACCAGGTAACGCCGCGAAGGACGATACCAAGCCCGGCTGCAAAGGAGGAGGAGTGAGAAAAATTGGGGATTTTACAACAGACTGTAGACCACCATACAAGACCGACCATAGAGGGACATCGTCATTGTAATTCGTGAGTTCATCGCCAAGATTAGCCGTGATAACCGAGGGTATGAAAAGATCATGGGCCAGCAAGGGCTGGGAGAGATGAATGACAACGCGGTGAGATTCACCGACCTATGTACCACAAGCAATCTGGTCATCGGAGGAAGAGTTTTCCACCACAGAAGGATACACAAGGCGACTGGGTTGGAAACCGATGAAGACTCTGTGCATCGATAATCCGATTCGTAGTGTGGAGAAAAATTTATTAAAATGGTATCACCATAAGCCTAATTATCTAACTGAGTCGATTATCGGGTATTTCGTTGTTTAATTTCTCTTCCTGGTCAATTTTTTCAGAATCTTTTCTTTTCCTTCGTCCTACAGATAAAGGCTGGACCACGTTGGGTTGTCGAAGATGGGTTGAATTTGTCAGCTATTCGCGAAGTAAAAAGCTCTCAAAGAGCTGGACCACCCGAACATTCTAACGGTGATGGATGTATTCAGTCAAGATCGATGCATTTGTTTGGTGTTCGAGTTCATGGCTTCCGATTTGGAAGCATTGGTGCACGACTTCACCGTTGTTCTTGTACCTTCACACATCAAAGCTTTGAGTCTTCAGGTGATTTTATCTGTGTTCATTGTTTCCGCGAAATGGTGATTTTGCAATCAGCGTTGCATGTGATCAACTTGGATAATATTCCAAGAGATCTCATTTTCTTGTTTCAATCCTAGCCATGTCGGTTCTGATACCGGTCATGTTTTTTTTCACAGCTACTGCGAGGTGTTGAGTACCTACATGCCAACTGGGTGTTGCACC
Source organism: Atriophallophorus winterbourni (assembly GCA_013407085.1). Taxonomy (NCBI): domain Eukaryota; kingdom Metazoa; phylum Platyhelminthes; class Trematoda; order Plagiorchiida; family Microphallidae; genus Atriophallophorus; species Atriophallophorus winterbourni. The sequence goes on along the minus strand of JACCGJ010016632.1, from coordinate 19,427 downwards.
GTGATCTGAAACCCAACAATTTGTTTCTGAGTCCTCAGGGAAAAGTCAAAATTGGTGACTTCGGTCTAGCCCGTCAGTTCGCTTGTTCTCCCACTCGCCCAATGACCCACCAAGTTGCGACGCGTTGGTACCGTGCACCCGAATTGTTCTACGGTTGCACGCAATACGGTGTGGCGATTGATTTGTGGGCCGTAGGATGCATCATTGCCGAATTCCTGCTCAGAGCTCCCCTTTTCCCTGGCGATTGTGATTTGACTCAGCTAGGCAAAATATTCGAGGTGAGCATGATTCAAAGCCGATGTTTAATTAACTTTATCACACCACTATTCATTCAGAATATCACACTTCCAGATTTCCGCAACGGTTTACCATTCCAAGGTCGAAACCACGCTATTAGCTAAGTTACATGAACACGCAATATTTCTTTCTCGCCAAATCCTTGATCGTGTAGACAGGTGCAATCTTTCGGAAACCGGTTGAACGCATTACTGATTCCTTAAGTGATGACGAATAATCAAGCGAAATATGAAGTGAATTCAAAGGCTGGCTGTGTGCATACTGTGGTGCTAGCCTGAGATCAGTCTCAAGACCAAAACAAATATTAGCCAAGCAGCGATCCGTTCTTTATGGATGAGTCAAAAGCAAGCAAGCGCAGAAATCGATCCTAACGCAACACTTGAATGGATATCTAATTGTAAATGGTATGAGTTTTAAAGACGATGTCTACCATGTGTTTAGTTTGCTTCAGAAACCACGGACTAACCGCCCAGCGTTATCGCCGTCTTCGTTGTGATTTTTACCTTTTTTCCATCGATAACACTGCCAAAAACGCTTACCGTTTTCTAGCGGGCCAACTAAACAGCTCTTAGATTGTTAGCCCCACTTTGTATTACGCTTTGCGGTCAATATTTTATCGCGATTATTTGTGTTGGCTGGCAATGCTAAATACCAGTTAAACGTGTATCATTCGGGCCAAGACAAGAATTGATAAAGATTTCCACGTAGCGTTCATGAATCGTGATTCGTTCGTTCCAGATCACCGGTACCCCAGATGATGACACGTGGCCCGATGTGCGTCGACTGACCAACTATGTCCGATTCGAATACAGACCCGGTGTGCCGTTTGCCAAAATATTCACCGCAGCCGGTTCCGACCTGATCGACCTGCTAGAAAGCCTGCTCAGTTTGAACCCAGACAATCGTGGGACTGCGAAATCGGCGCTTGCCTCGCCTTATTTTTCGAACAAGCCCTATCCGACTCCCGACAATCAACTGCCACAACCGAAGGTCAATCGTAATGTGGCTGGGATGCTGCAGCAACACGAACATCAACGCGATTTGATGAATCCTCTCGATCCCGGCTTAGCGAGACCCTTGATACCATTCAATCTGCACGACGATGCTCAAAGCAGCACACCGACACATGGAAAACGGTCACGAAAGACCAGTGGCCCAACAGATGGTGATAGCAGTGACAAAGAAGCAGTGACTTCAGTCGCCAAACGCATACGGCGTTCTTGATAACAAGAAGGGATTCTTATGTACAAATTGAAGATATTTTTGACATTGACACTGGTGTTCTACAAGTCAGCAGACTATCAGTATAGGGCCTGTTCTGTTAAACTAACAAGTTTGTAGGAAGTTTCGTCGCGGCCGAATGATGTATTTCAAATACAACATTCTGATAAATATGGTGAAACATAGCATTTAACTTTAGAAAAATTAAAGCTGCAAACTGAAAGTAACATCATTGACTAATTTGGGATTCTTTTCATCGAGTATGCGCATTTATCCCATGTATCCCCGTACTGATTGTGATTCTAGCGTAGGCGCAATTCGATTGGCCGGTGATAAGCTACAGAAAAGAACGCCACCGCATTGATAGGTTTATTTCTTTCTCTAGAGCCAGGTAGCGTGACAACCCACACACAAGCGGTCAAGCTGTGAAAGTTTAAGTTTTGTACCTTGCTTACGAATTCTTTAGTCAGGTGATCGCCCGTTAAACCGGGGGTTTTCGTGTAAGCGCACTTACGTATTTAATTTTTAAGTTGACATCTCCAATACAATGACATATCACCCAAGCAATTGTTGTGATCTGTGAGGATTGTCGCGTTCCAGTCAAGTCCGCTTCCTTAGTACATGCACAGCCAAGTATAATCAGGTTGGCAACGGGATGATATCGGTCGGCAATGCAGAGCAATCGACTATGGGTCCACGCACATCATGGACAGCATTATACCGCTAGCGAGTACCGAGTGCGCAACTGCTATACAACCACGACACGATGAAATTCTAAAAAGATGGTGGAGGGAGGGACCAAAAAAGCTACTGAAGCTGTAGAAAATCAGACACAGTGAGATGAGGTGCCTATACCTCGGATCAAACATGGATTTAAGCAAGTGTTGTGTACGAGTAGAGCAACATCAGCATGACAGCTTCCTTACGGCCTTCACTGGATTCATCCGTTTTGCCCGACGTATAGAACGTATTGCGAGCGCATACGAAATACACATTTATAAACGGAACGAATCAAGTGGAGGATGAATTGGGAAAGACATTACGGACAAGGACAAAATACAAAACCAGACGGATAAAATAAATGGAAAATATAAATAAAAAATAAGTCAGTCTAGACGTGTAAAATTTGTCAACAGTCGGACGGCAGATCATCGATAATGACAGTAGAGTTTTTCACGGAGCTTAGCACACAACATGGAGATTGAATGTGTTCGGGTGAAGTATTCGACGAGAACTTCTTGCTTGGAAAACGCTTGTTCGACTTCGCTGAATGTGAGGCGCCAGAAAGGGTCGTCGGCTAGTTTGGTCTCACTCGGATAGCGTCCGCGATGAGTCACCCGCGGCACGTCGGTTTCCGGCAAGTGAGAGGAGGAAGCCGATTTTAAGCTTCTGCGTCTGGACTCTGCTGTCCGTTGTAGCTCGCAGCTCCAGTGAGCTGCTGCGTCGACTAGGCGAGACTCATCAGCACCACAGATAAGACGGTTAAATGTCTGAAATAATGAATAGAGTAGACAAATATAAAAGTAAGTTCCCGTGACGAAACAGTGCTTTGAAATATGACGTCGGAAAAGGTGCCGCACATTCATGATAGACTACAGATGGGGTAGAGATGTCAAGTTGCGCAACTGTAGACAGCAAGCTCAAAAAAGCGATAATGGGGTGCTGCTTCACAGCACGCAAGGAAACGTTTAGTCATTGACCAAAATATTGCATGCACTTTATGATAACAAGCAGACCGAACAAATGGTGGTGTAATTACGGGAATTGTAAGTGAATATTTTGAAGTTCATTTTATTAGGATTATTTCTTCTTCATAAAATCCTTTTCCTAAAAAGATAAAAACACGAGCTGAGTGAGCGTTGATTGTAGTATCATGTAGCATGATCCGGTATCTGATGCAAATTTGCATCAAATAAATTCCTGGTGTAGTTGATAGGCGGATGTCTGTGAGAGCAATATTGATCAGTCGGTCACATGTAACAAACTGTTGTTTCGAAACAATTTCTAAACTATTTTGTGTGTGTGATATGAACACACCGTCTTTAGAGTGAAGTGCGAAGGTAAAATGGTCAAGGCAGTGAGAAATCAATATAGTGCCAAGGACAAGATAACGGGAATCAAAGCCTACGTACCTTGATAAGTGCAGTAGCCAGAGGATGGGTACAATACAAACCGAATGAGGTAACTCCAAGATGCTTAACAGTCTTTCTTTAATTTCGATTCATGCTGCATCGCCCTTATCGAAGACTAATAAATAGGCACATTGCGAAACTTCTTTTTGAGATTTAAATACAACGTTGTATAAAGCTGGTTGAGCACATCCGTCTCGTCTCGACAACCCTTCTCTCCGAAAGATCTTCGTTGAGCCGGTACCGTTATATGTCCGACTGATAGGAGAAATACCCAGCAAATTTAATAGGGTCTCCGCGATCTTATTGTTATTTGAGTAGCCTTGAATGCTTGGTGTATGACGGTGAACACCACGAATGTCGCTATATTTATTCACGTTGCTTGATTGCTGTGTCTATCAAAGGGGCAGGCGCATCGATCAACCTTGCATGCAGCTTCCTAAAGCATTCCTTCAGCCTCTAATTTGTGAGCATAAAGGTCATGACTGTATGGCGGTCAAACATCAATACGTGCCATGGAAGACTTGAATGTCATTCGAAATGTTGCTAATCGATCCCTGAATGGGAATATATCAATCCATCTTGATATTATCAAGAAACAATTTCTGCCTTCGTGTCGTGTTTCATTCCCACTGGAAAGTTTACGATTCTAGCAACACAAAACTTTTAAGAGTTCTCGGTGGAACATAAGTGAGCCATTTTATCGACGGCAATCGACACACAACAATTCGATGCACGCATCGAGGGACTTGAATAAATTAGAGAACACAACCAAACCAAGGAATAAATGTGGTAGTTGTTAGATGAGTACTTGTATACGTAATATATTTGAATAAGCTTAAATGGTGAGTTAAATTGCCCGAGACTGCAACCCGATAGCATTCGTGGCTGTAGAATATGCACGTGGCAGTTCATCACATTGATTTCCGTGTTGAATAGCTGTGGACTGACCCTGGGTGTATCGAAAACACGGTTTATGCGAATAGTCTTTCCATCACGTAATGGATGACCACCGATTAATCCCTGCGTAGCGAATGCCCAGTAAGCCTAAACTCGTTGCAAATTTGAGAAACGCTAAATCTACGGCGATGGAGTCTGCAAGCGCTGTGGGTAATTTTTAGTAAACTCTTCTAGCTCATCAGAACTACTAGTGTAGGAAGGTTAGGCATCAGCGAGATGATTCGTGGGGTAAAGGATCCCTCAGTTTCAACGTTCACATGCGTATGTAGTGATAGGGAGAACGTTTTTAAGCACAGTTAACTGCCCACAGATTTTGTGCACTGTATCCTATCCTATTTGTCTCGAGACTGAATAATAATAATAATACAGTGGAGTCTAGAGTTCTAAGCCCCATTAGGTCTAGTACCGTCAATGTTTATGGATGATGATTGGGTTCTAGTATGCAAAATTCAAACGATATTTGTTCACATATCAAGCAAGGGTTCCGATTTGTTTGTGAACATCGATAATTGCTCGGAATTTACGCAAAGAGATGGTGTGATTCCTGTGAAAACCAGAGAGGTAACAGTCTCGTTTCAGTTGCCATTAAACACCGGTTTTCATATTGCTTCGCCGGTTGAGCGCCGAATGACCAGATCCGTCCAGTTTAGTCCGAAGATTTGTATAACTATTATCATCGCCTAGTGTTGTTGTACCGCGTCTCTCGATTATAATAGTGACACGGTCTCAAGTGCATTGAATATAGCAATGCGCCATCTGTCTAGTCCTGGGCAACTTGACAGTATCTTAGCCCGCGTGCAGTCTCTGACTGTGCGGTACTTTGCCTGGATCAGGTTTGTGCTCTCATACCATACCGAAAACAACATGTACTGGTTCAGATAATGTAGAGCAGCTCTTAACGCTGGGAACGGGATCACTGTGCGACCAGACCTTGGCGTTTGCACAGGAAAACATATATTTGTATACACAGCAAACAAAAACGCGCTCAGTGATTGGGTGTCACAGCGAAGTAGGTTCAGAATTCGAATTGAAGAGCTGAATCATGAATTAGATGGATAGATGTGTGATGTGATGTGAAAGCACAAGCCTGATCCAGGCCAAGTGCCGCACAGTCACAGAATCCATGTGGGCTAAGATACTGTCAGGTTGCCCAGGCCTAGACAGATATGAGGAAGAAAAAAGAACAGGAAATGGATAGATGAAGCTGGATAACGACGAAATACTTACCGTTAACATGGCAACAAAGCTGTCTTGGTTCAGCGGGGGCATAGATTCATCTGAAGGGAGATACGCGTCGTCCATTTTCTGAAAGGGATGGTGGATCCGCTTATCGGCCGATACTGGGGCAAGTTTCTGCTTGGCAGGATTGTCAATCGAAATATTCTGCATGTTCTGCAACGTGTTCACGTCGGTTTCAAATTGGTCAGAATCTTGATCGGAATCGCACGTGATAAACATTTCCTCGGTAACCTCAACTCCGGGTTCGAGAATATCCCAGTCACACTCAGAAGAATCGGACGAATCGTCGGACGTTTTATCGCTGCTGCCGTGTGACACATGCGAAACGGGTTTTTCAACTTTGGGGATGGGAACAACTTGCACTTGCCATAGCGGAGCTTGGTGTATTCGATAGAGCACACGCAGCTTGTTCTTCCAATCCGAGCCACACATGCATGCCATGAGCCAAACGAAATCCTTTGGGGAAAATCCATATGGTTATTATTAGTATGGCAATAGTGAATACACGGTTGAGTGTGACAAATTAATTCGTACAGCTGATTACTTTATCCCAAGCCAATCAAACATTACCGACTAGCACGCACTTCAGTGATAATCATCATCAGAGACAGCATTACACGGGAACTTAAACCGGATGATTAACAGCCACACGACCATGAAAAAATAAAATCCCAGATGGAGAAGGGCCAGGCTTAATAGCTGCGCAGTCTATAGAAGAGCAAGCTCAAACAAACTGGGATGAGGGTACTACACCTCGAATGGAACAGGCATTCAATCAAGTTACGTGAACGTGTAGAGCGACATCAGTGAACGCGCAAAACCACCAGTGACGGCAGCAATAATATTGTTACAATAAGCGAAGCAATAAAAAAGTGACGACTAGTGGAGCATGGTATGAAAGCACAAGCCTGATCCAGGCAAAGTACCGCACAGTCAGAGACTGCACGTGGGCTAAGATACTGTCGGGTTGCCCAGGACTAGATAGATATGAGGAAGAAAAAAGACTCGTGGAGTGAACAATGTCCTGTCGAGTAAGCACTAAATTTTCATCGACTGACCTTGAAATTAATCAAATTGTCGTGATCGCGATCGAGCAATCTGAAGGAAGGAACCGCCAAATCTGGCGCGAACACAGCCCACGGGCTGAGAGCGGTGAACAGTTGCTGAAATTGCTCCGCGTCGATACGGTGCATGTCGTAGATTGGTCGATTCGGGTTGCGTGCCTCGTTGTGCGCGAGGACAGGACGGACTTGGTGCTGGCGGTAATAGCGTGAAGCGATGTAATGCTCCTGGAGGATGGAAAAGAACAGCGATAATTGGTTCATTTGCAATGGCGTGTGGTGGGCTTGTGGACTTAGATGCTACAAGAGTAATTCGTGAAGCGCAAAGCGTGAAACGGAATCGCGTGTCACTGTTACAAAATTCCGAAAAAGAAAGTAGAATTAAAGACTATTTGAACGCGGAATGGTTTAGCGAAATTGCTAATATGATTAACGAATAATAATATTTTGAAATGGTGGCCGGTCACTTAATTGCCAGACACTTAATCCCCAGACATTCAATCCCCAAGTCACTTAATCCCCAGGGACGGTATGGAATAAATATGAATATGCAAATAGTGGTGTTGCCCGAACGAATAATGCTGTAGAAGGCTGGTATCATGCATTACAGTCACTTTTTTCTTGCCAAAATCCGACCATGTGGACATTTCTTAACGGTTTGCGAAAGGATTGCCGACAGCAAGTGCTGAGGTTCATATCAAACAGAAGAAGTAGTATGCTGAGATATGCGCCAGGACATCTCGAGCAATTCACCGATACTCAACTACGGAATAATTGACGTTTTTAAAATCAATTGCACATCTCGCCTGCTAAATAAATTTATTTGAACGTATTCTGCATTCTTCAGAAGTTACCAAACTTGGGATTAAGTGACTGAAGGTTAATCGACTGGAAATGAAGTGACTGGGTGATTAAACGTCTGTGGGTTAAATGTCTGGGGATTAAGTGTCGGTGATTAAGTGTCTGACGATTAAGTGTCAGTAAACCTTTGAAATACGCCGTCAAAATAAAAATTACTCAATCATTGGAGCACTATTCTAGGATGGAAAATAGTGGGTGGGTGGAACACACATTGTTTCAACGTGTATCCACACCTGGTGCTAGTTTGGTTGACTATAAGGCGTCCCAATTCGCCGTAATCCAGTCAGATAGTTTAAAGTTTCCCATTTCAAGAGATGCTGTCAACGGGTGGCCTTCTTTTGAGACGATTTTTTCTATGCTGTTATACTTGTAACATCTTCACCTACTGCGTTAGTCGAAAAACCGAATATACTGAAACCACCAAATCTGAAAAATCATAAAGCGTGCTACGCTGAAATTTGGTCTGCTTTCATCACGACGCTTGATGGATTGCGATGTCTCAAACGAATGAAAAAGGAATCGGTTTGTGAAAGCACAAGCTTGATCCAGGCAAAGTACCGCACAGTCAGAGACTGCACGTGGGCTTAGATACTGTCAGGTTGCCCAGACCTAGACAGACAGGACAAAAGAAATAGAAAGAAAATAGAAATGGTAGTAAGACTCCAGCGTGTTTCAGCATGCAGCCCACTACGGGTGGCCAATCAATTTAGCATGATGTTAGGCGCACAGCACAGAAATACTGCACGATTGCACATCCGTGCAATCTGAATCCCTCTATACAATATTTGCCTTTTTCCTAAAATTTGTGTCTTAAATTAATCCGTTTTGCTGAAATCTCGTATACACGAACCATATCAATCGAATGATATCCACGTGTCATTATTCGAAAGCGTTATGAGAACGACGCGGTTAATTGACATACCCGATAGACAATGAACAGATCACTGAGTTCTTTGGGTGGCAGCAATCGTAATGGCTCCAAACTACGAATAACGTCTCGGCAAATACCGTTGCTCAAGTGTTGAATCACCGGAAGACGACGCCTCATTCGCATCAGATTGATCCGCTCGTTGGTCACCGTGGGAAAGTTGTTGTACGCCTCGGCGATCAATTCGTGGACCGGTTCTTTCGAAGGGACCGTCGTGGTTTGTCCCGTGACGAGGCGATCGACTGAAGCGTCCACGGTTGTGCTCGACGCAGACGACACATCGCTAGGTACGAGAAATTGATGTTCCCAGCGGGATGAAACGACATGACCCTGTGGATTCGTTGCATTCACGCGTTCAACCTCGTCAACAGTCGAGAGCCCTAACCGGGCAAAGAACGAACCCAATCGACCCATGATTTCGCTTTCTTCGCCGCGTTGTAAACACGAATCGATAATCGAAGCGTGTCGGTGCAGAATTTCCAATGCCAGTTGAAAAATTACCTGTGGTGGGAGAAGGGTGAGAGCAATACACTTGCGGAGGAAATTCGAGCATCGATCCAATTCAAGCAGGAATGCGATTCACCAGAAGGAAGCCCTTTGATTATTTCAAGATAATTCTCGAATAGAAATAAACCGTGGTGTATGATAAATAAACAGCATTCTGAGTTATTCGACAGACGTAAATCCATTATTGTCAGATCCTATGCCCTAGCCTCACACAACAAAAACAGAGCAGCTAGAAGTGTAGTGACAATGCTCCTTTACTTATTGTTGCTCCGACCACGTTGAAAACAACACGTGTACATTGAAAGAGGCATACGCAACAAGCACTAAATTTAAAAGTGATCCGTCAATTGTTCAGATTTGTGTAGCGCCCTCGACCTACATAACTAGGGGGTGATTAATTATTTAATAAATGATATTACAACGCAACAGCGAATAAATTTGGAAACTCCATCGATCTTATCATATAGTTAGTACTAATACGACTACCATCTATGAAACTAAACCCCCGACGTATGGCTGTCCCACAAAGTCAAGGACTGGTGAAAAAGCATTCGAATATTGGAGTGTTTGCTTAACATTACATGTTATCAAACGGAGTAACGAGAAAAGCTTGTTATGATGCATGACAGTGAAAGCCGCAAGGAAGCTACTATGCTGTTGTCGCTCTACTCGTTCACGAAACTTGTTTGAATGCATGTTCCATTCGAGGTGTAGGCACCTCTCGCCAGTTTGTTTGTGCTTACTCTTCTATCAAATCCGTGGTAATTTAAGTCCCACCCTTCCCCATCTTTTAGGATTTTACTTTTTCATGGTTGTATAGCAGTTAAGCATGCGGTACGTGCTACCGGTGTAATGCTGTCTATGATGATGTTGATGATAGGTATAACTTGCATGCATAATCGTACGGTCATCGAGCAGTTAAAAAACGGAAATCATGATGGAGGGCCACAGATTGTAGCAAACATTCATCCGTTTTTAACGCAAGACTGTTCCAGATGGGTAGGGCATTAATAGTGGTACAGACTTGTGATTAAAGTCCAGATTGTTCATTTGTTTTAGTAGTTGAAGGTCCCGATGGCAATGCATTACACTGAACATTAACAACTGTGTGGTCAAGACAAGATTCTTCAACGAGAAAAACATATAAAATCGACAACAGAACCAAAAATGTTTGCTAATAGTGAGACATTATGAAAGCACAGCAAGCGAAGAAAAGCAAGTTACAATCTCAACGGCGTTGATAATTTGTTTTTGTCTAGGTGTTGATAACACAATGTTCATAAATCAGTTAAATTAAATCGAAAGCATGCACTTACACGAGCACCGTCATAGAAAAAACAATCCATGATGTAAACGGCACATCGAAACGGCATCGTGCTGTGAATGAACAAGGGAGTAAAGTAGCTTCAGTGATATTTTCTCAGCAACCAGGCTTGCAAGCGAAAAATGAAGAGGCCTACTTGATGAAAAGTGTTAAGAACCAAGAGATGGAGAGCATGTTGATGAGTTCCGATCCAATCTCTGACGGACGCTCGTCACCCCTTCGACGGAAAGGAGGCCGTCTTGCAGCGGCGGCAACCGATTCCATGTCATCGATGTCGCCGAAAATCCCCGAGCCTGGGCTATGATCCAGCACTTCGGACACTCGATTCAGTTGGTCTTTCGATGAAGACACGTCAGTCGGGAGTATGGTTGGCACATGTTCGGAAAGGAGATCTCGCAGAACATATTGATCAATCCTGACACCAACAACGTGGTTATCATAGTAATCGGGAAGTAGGCGTTCACAAATGGCGCTCAACAGCCAAAACGCCTCTTCTTCCGTGCAGTACAACAGGAGCACGCTGGTCACGATATTCATTGATTGACAATAGCCTGTGGTGGAAAACACAAAGCAGATCACGAAGCGAATCAATAAAGCCAAAGGTTGAAAAAATGAACAATGAGCTTGGCCTTAAAAGTCAGTTGGATATTGAGGAAATGCTTGTGGCTGAGGGGTGTTTGCCAAGATAGCATTGTAGCGTTCAATCAGTGACATCCACTTTGCTTCCGCCGACATCATAATGGTATAAAGCATCTAATGCAGTGGTTCTTAACCTTTTTGGTGGTACCGAACCCTACAAGTTCCATACATGCATTCATCGAACCCTTCGTAGTTGGAAAAACCCACTTCAGGCTACCAATCACGAGATCCAACATACAGACAATAAAATCGATCGATCTAACTGTGACAGCGACATTTAACCAACTTGACCTCATTGCCAAGTGCCTGGATCCGGCGAACGCAACAACGGCCCAGCTGATCGGACGAATCTCGACACGCAGAATTGTCCCGAAGTCACGTGCAAATCATGTGAAAAACCGGTGAGTCCCTTGGCGAGTAAAGTCATAACGTGTTTTCTGGATGGACCGAAACCTCTGAAGATTACGTTCTTGACCAGCGCTATGGCCGAAATAGTAAGGTCGGGATGGACAAAAGGAAAACGAACACTACCCAAGGATGTTAGACCCACCCAAACCCAATGCCAAACCGTCGAACCCCAGAAAAAGACTCACCGAACCCCTAGGGTTCGATCGAACCCAGGTTAAGAACCACTGATCTAATGTAACCTAAATATAAGTATATGTCATGTCGTTTATGAACTCCAAAACAGCGTACACCCTCCCATCGACACCAGAGGAAAGATGGCGAGGTCCGTGGACGCAATTTTTTAATGATAACGTTAATGTAAGCTCACTGAACTTATAAGAATAATTAACAATATATAATTATTATTATTAACATTATATTATTATACGAAGGAATTCAAGCAGTCGATCGTGTCTTCGGACCTGAAACAGTTTTCAATTGGTCTACCAGATATTGGATGAGGTAAGGGGCAATAGATTTGCTAAATTCTAAGGCCGTAAAGGGAACAAAACATAGGCCTCGGTGAGTCTGTACACGTTCGGTTGGAAGAGCGACTATCCATATTGAATAGGAAAGTACAGTTCTGAAAACTACGATAATAAAATGGTAATAACTGTAAATTGTGATTACTGTAGCGGAGTGTGACACCAGTTGGCCAGCAGGCAAAATATTAGCCTGTCGGCTAACTAATGCATCCTATTATCAAAATGCTCATTTGCATGTATTTCCATCACACGCACACACACGCGAACCCCACGCCCGGTTTCGTGCTGTTTGTACTCATCAGGGAGGGATAGTAGGATCAGGATCCGCATGCGCTTGAATGGTAAACAAGGAGCGCTTGTATGCCACTGTTGGTTAAGGCTAGCACGACCAACCGGTTTAATCACGTGTCCAAACACATGTATAATGGGGTTAAACAAATAACGATGAACCAAAATGCTCATTTGCATGCATTTCCGTCAAACACACCCCCGACCGGTCATGGTATGGGCGCTTAACCCCATTATACAGGTTTGGACACGTTATTAAACAGGTTGGTCGACCAGCCTTATCCAACAGTGACATACAGCGCTACTGTTATCTTTATCGTTTATATCATGGCAGCCAATCATCGGTTGCAATACCGAGTGCTTAACTGCCTACAACGACGACCACGATGAAATTCTCAAGCGGAGGAAGAATGGGATTTAAAAGATACTGACCTGTCGAAAATTAGGCCCAGAAACACCGGGATGAGGGGCCTACACCTCGAATCAAACCAGCATTCAAGTAAGTTTTGGGAGCGACTAGACCGATATCAGCATGGACAGGCCTCCTTGCGGTCTTCACTGTCACGCATCATAAACAAATTCCTCGTCACTTGTTGACAAACATACAAGATTGATTCGCAACCACCAATCGGCCCGAGGATGTCTACAACAAGACCGCAACTGAACATGATTTTGGGCCATATCACTAAGAGGCCAATGCGAATTCTAATCTTTTGAACCCCAACGTGGGAGTTAAGTCGCACCAATCGCAGCTAGTTTAAAAGTCAAAGCATTCATCTGCTTAAACCAAGTCAGAGTCTGGCCATCCTTGCAACGACGTCATTACGCGTTAGGAGTGGAAAACGAAACCGCGTTAGGAATAAGAAGATTTCCCATTCGCAATACGTGATCTAACCAGGAAATTCTATGTACATTAACTTGTTTTTCGATATCTACGTCGCTATTAAAGTTTCTATTACGGATAGTTGGGCTACGTATCCGATTTTGCCGAGAAACTCCCGTGATTGGGCGGAGACAGCGATTGTCGAAGATATGCAGACCTCTTATTTCTTCAATTCCTCAGTGTCCAGGTTTCACATCCGTATAGTAAAACCGCGCGAACTGTAGCCTTATAGACTCTACCCTTCAGTTTTAAAGACAAACCTGTTTGACGCCACAAATGGCCCAAGTTACGAAAAGCTACCATAGCTCTGATAGTGTGAGCTGCAATCTCCTTATATCTGGATCCTTTATAAACAGTCAAGCAGTTCATGGACAAGCAAGCATGTGCACAATATTTGATAAACAAGCATGCTATGTGGGTTGGGTTCCAAGACGAGTTAAGCAACAATGAAAATGTCACGCTTCGCTTTGGAAAAAACGCTAACACCATATAAATTCGAAGAAGCACGTGCGTGATTCGGATAAAAGACAAACACCACCCTGAAGCGCAGAGAAGTGCACAACAGTAAAAGATACAAAACACGCAAGCACCTTAAGACCACATGTTGCAGTCCGCGTTGATTCCTTGAGATTATCGGGGAGAGGAAAATATTTCCATCAAAATTAGAAAATGAATTGAGAGATCAGGTGAGACAAATCGATTACGACTCGGACGGAAAACTAATGAGGTAGCACTCACCAACACTTGGATTACGGTACGCATAAGCGGTGAGAACACGCCTCAGGGCGTTGATGCCTTCGGTGGTGTGATAAGCAGGATGTTCAGGGAGTGAGCGATGCAGATCGCGTTCGATCTCTTCCACCACGAAGTTGACTCGGCCTTCTGTTTGACGAACAAGTTGTTCGTAATATCCAGGATGGACACAAAGCTGAAAAACAACGATGGGAAGAAAGAGTGTCGCGCCGGTGCGAAAAATAATGGCACTAAAAAATATGCGGAACCCAAGAAGCATCATTCTCATCACCGGTATCACGTACCGAGTGCTTAACTTCCAATCAACCATTGCACGGTAAGAGATTGCGAAGGGTGGGACATAAAAAGCTACCAAACTTGTAGAATAACGCACACTGGGATGAGTTGCCTACACCCTGAATTTGACACGCATTCAAGCAAGTGTTGTGAACAAGAATACCGCCATCAGCATGACAGCTTCTTTGTTGTTTTTATTGTCAAGCCTCATACCAAGCTCTTCTCTCTACTTCACCTGACTGCATACAATCAAACACGCAAGGAGGATGTCTACAGCAAGACCGCCATTGAACATCATTTTGAATTATGATCACCAGGGAATTATGCTTTTAGAGACACAAAAGGCTGTAGATGTTGGCATTTGAAATGGAATACGCGGAACATTTTAGTCATATAATATTGATCGTGATTTATCGGGAATGCTCAACTCATATTTTCGAGTTACATTCAAACCATAGTATGTGGATAACAACATGCGAAACAATCCCTACAATGGCGGTAACATAATGAGGTGGACTCCAAAAAAACAATACCAGAATGGGAGACGTTGTGGCGGGAATTAAGTTCGCCAAGTTATTCGGAACAAACGGTATTGAGGGAACCATTCCCAAGATGCTATATGGCAATGTTGCGTGTGAACATAGCTAATTTCTTTTTGCAGCTTTAATGGGTTGTTGTGAAATGATGTGGTAATGAAGATGACGAAGCGAACGCATAAAACAAATGGAAATACCCCGCGACTGCATTAAGAGACCTGCAGGGGGATTTCGTTACGTGGGTCCGCGCGAAAACGAACATCTTTTTGTCGAATGATAGATTGCTAAATGATAGCAATTGAGTGGGAATGTATCCCAAGCAGGCATACAGAAAACGTCTAATGAGAGAAGAGTGCGATACGAGAGATTGAGTCAACGGGAGGAGATTACAAAGACCGATATTCAACATCAGGTAGCTGACTAAACTTAAAAGCGATGAGTTGCGGCTTCGCTCCTGATTGCTTGGCACATTTGGGAGTGTAACCATCATGCTCCAGGTAAAGTGCTGCACAGTCAGAGACAGTCCGGTTGTCAGAGAATAAATAGCTATGAGAAAAATTGCACAAAAGGCAGCGTTATTTATGCAACGATAATAACTTCTAACTTCTAATGTTAATGAAGGATCCTATATCTCCATTGTCAAGGTGCATATCCTGCGAGAGCCTAACGGTAAAAGGAAGTAACATGGACGATCATGCCAGTCGACAACATCATTAGACAAGCACTGTACTGGGACCCCGAGGGTAAAAGAAATGCTTGAAGAACTGCGCAGACTCGAAGCAGATCCATCGAAGCGTGCTCACCGGAACAACTCAAATCAACACAAACGAATTGTACAAAAGCGGCCTATGGCGTGGTGCCGTTGAAAGCTTATGCTCATACACGAAATAAATAGAATTAAGTTAACTGAAGTATCAATTGGCAATATTTTCTTTCTCATATCTATCTAAGCTTACTTACTTACTTTACTTTTGTGCAACTATCTCCTCCTGGAGGATGAGTCGGCTTCAATTAAGGTCCTTGGGTATTTGGGTACAAAGCGGCGTCCCCAGCGCCACTCGGCGTTTGTTCAACTCAGCTTCTCTAGCCTTTGCACAACCAAGTGCAACCTGCAAGGCAGCAAGGGGTTGCCAGAAAGAGGTGGTCTACCAGACTCTGTTCCAGGTTTTTCCTCAGGGTTTTCTCCTGAAGCCTTTCCCGCGATCGGGTATCCCGCAAGGCAGCGGAGGTTTAAAATCAGGATTTTCCTTCCCTTAGATGAAATGTCCTCTCAGGCTAACGAGCTCCATCTGCCCGAATCAAACTGATTTTCAGGCGCCAGTCACTCGCCTTCGACCCTTCTCCTGTTGGTAGAAGCAGTTCCGCCGGGCTCGGGGAGCCACTCGTGCAGGCCAGAAGCTGGACTTGGTTGTCAGAGGCTATTTGAGACGAGTGCCATATGGGAGCATTTTATAAACAGTGGGAGCTTATCCCCACTGCCACCCCCAGCTATGACAACCTTTGGAATCTATCTAAGCCTGGGCATCTTGACAGCATCTTAGCCCACGTACAGTCTCTGACTGTGCGGCACTTTGCCTGGATTAGGCGTGTGCTTTCATACCACATGAAAAATGAAGATACGTTGAAAGATGGAGAATCGCTTGTTCCACGACCTCCGTCAAAGCGTTAATTTGCAATTTACCAGAGATATAAATAAGGTTGCAGTATTTCCGCACACACACACACACAATTAAATCGATGTGTAACGTGATAGCTTGGTGTCACTTGGATTGACAGCCAAGGCGTGGCCACAATGTTTACACAAGTTGTAGTTATTCAAGAGAAAAGCGAAACACACAAACCCCATATCCAAAAGCCGCAAACTGAGCGAGTCGGTTCAGCACGAAAGCAATCAATCAAGCTAACCTCGTTTTCCGCTCCACTCAGTATCATCCACAATCGACCACGCAACTTTTCCGGCAACCCGTTGAGAACCAATGAATGCAGTCGATCGGTACGATACATGGTCATACCGGAACCGTACAAGGCAAAATAGTCCGCCCAACTGGCCATACGATTCGCTTCCAATTCTTTCGTTTGGCATGTTGCCGTTTCACCTTGACCCGTGGTGGCTTCGACAAGAAAAGGTTGAGCAAGCGCAAATCGACCACTCGCTGCCAGTGAAATAAGCACATCGATTTCAGGAATGAAAAGCAGCGTAAATAGTGTCACGTGATAAGTTGTTATGGAACTGAAAAAATTTCAACCATGGTGCTATTGTAACTCGTGTTAACAAGAATGCCAATGATACCGACGGCGAAAACAACCGTCGGTTGAAAGAATCCGATGAAAACTAGTTTTAAAGTGACCACTTGGCATCGGAATTATCATCAAATCATCACCAAATGCAGAAGGCTGCGAGAGGTTCTCGAAGTGTGCTATTCAACGCCACAATCAATCAATGAGCACGATCAATCGGGGAGATTTACGGACCAATGAGAACACGGCAACAACGAGGACACGCAAGATTACCAGCCAATCACAGAGTAGTTGAGGTCGCACAAATGATGACCAACGCGAATTTGCTTCAAACGAAATTTCGCTGATGATGTCATCTAGTTTTGTTGAGGAAACGTCCGCAATCAATAATACCAAATCGGAGAACAACTATGGACTACAATATTCAAACATCTTTCAGTTAAAACGGAGCCTGGTTGATTGGCTAAAGAGAAAATATTAATCCATGTCAGAGGAAAACACATTAAAGAATAATTACATTGTTCAGATATAAAGCGGTTTTAACTGGAATTGAGCTTAAATCGCGATATGCAATGAGAGAAATAGCCATTGAAACGCTTAGTATAACCAAATTACACGTATTGTGGTAAACACAGAAACATTTATGCTTGATAGAGAAAAATAATATCCGTCGTTCCGGGCGAATTTCTCGTGAATATTATACACCATTTACTGCATGATGCCCCATGTTTTCCGTGTATACAATGATATCCTGAAACATTGGATGTCAAAATATTGCAATAGCCTGGGAGGGCATTTCATCTAAGGGAAGGAAAACCCTGATTTTAAACATCCGCTGCCTAGCGGGATACCCGATCACGGGAAAGGCTTCGGGAGAAAACCCTGAGGAAAAACCTGGAACAGAGTCTGGTAGACCACCTCCTTCTGGCAACTCCCTGCTGCCTTGCAGGTCGCACTTGGTTGTGCAAAGGCTAGAGAAGCTGACTCGAACAAACGCCGAGTGGTGCTGGGGACGCCGCTTTGTACCCAAATTCCCAAGAATCTTCTTTGAAGGCGACTCATCCTCCAGGAGGAGATAGTCGCACAAAAGTAAAGTAAGTAAAGTAATAGCCATATCCCAAGATCCGTATTGCATTGGCTGCACTAATCAGATAAAGGCAGTACAATTAAGATCTGCTTGCCTTAATACTGCGAGGAAATGGAAGATAAAGACAGGAATTTAAAATCCCTGTGGCACAAGCAACCTATGTGGTTAGATATTTTGTTCAAACCCATGGGTTTAACCGCATAAAGGCGGGCAGTGTGAATCATCAGATTAATTCGACCAAACTTATCAAACAAGTGTGTTGAAGTTCTGTCTACAGAATGATTGAATTTCAACGACGCTGCAAAGTCGATTATTTCAAGATTGGTTGGCGTATATTTTGTTTCTCCCCAGCAGCAGAGAACACCGTAAACGGAGTGTCATTCGAGTTGCCTCGTGTAAACGTTCGTCGTTGCTTGGCATGCCTTCCGTTTCCACGATGCGGATTATCCTCTGGATAGCTCCAGTGAGAATGAGATAATTGAATGAAAATCTCAACGGTTAAATTAGTTGGCAGGAAAACGCGCGAAATCGATTAACGGTTCCGTCACATCGTATTTATAGGCGGAATGTGTTTGCAATAGAAATCTGGGAGTGGTAACCTAAACCGCACTAGAAAGCTTCGTACAAGTCAACTCATTTCTTTACATCAAGACTGTTCAAAGACCGTTTTGTAGAATAGCAATGTCTTAATATTCATAGAAGCTAGTAACACGGTGTGTGGACCGCTAATGCTGCGTTCGCTGATCACTGTTCGTAGAGCGGAGAGCAGAGGCAAATGGCGGTTATTTTGATGAAAGAATTCGTGAAAACTGTATCGGCGTCACGTTCAAATGAAAAACGATGACCGCAAATTAAAGTACGATTGGTTAAAACAGAAATCCAGTGTATCAAAAAATCTTTCAGCAAGAAGGAACCAGGAGTTATAAAAACGGCGGCGAATTAGGCGGAGAAAATCACTTGACTAAACGAAGCGAACAGAAAAGATGACATGAAAATTTGGTAGAACAGGGAAGTTTCTTACTTGGAAGAGATAACGAGTTGGTCGAAAGAACTGGTTGTTCCTCAAGCGGGAAGTCTTCGTTGTCTTCAACTTGAACGTCAGAATTAGAGGCGGTCGACTCAATACTGGCAAGCAAAAAAACATCCGTGCACTATGAGAAATCTAACAATTCAGGGACAGGGCGAAAAGTTGAAAAACTTACCTGCTAGTGGTTGGTGATTTTTGGAAATTTAAATATCGATTGATTGATTCGAGTATTTGTTCCCGT
>JACCGJ010016631.1:0-28053 GCA_013407085.1 Atriophallophorus winterbourni | reverse complement strand
AACATTACAGAACCCCAAGATCCACTTGCCACAGATTGGAAGACGACAACATATAGTTTAACCACTACGGTCATGTTTTCCCGTTGAACCAGTTGAAGTTTAATCTACATTTGATACTCGATCGGAGCGTATTATATTGCCACTTAGAACATCATACCATTCGCGTCAAGATATTGCTGCCAAAGTAGACCGTCATTTAACTATATGTATTAGATTTGGCTCCTGGATTGCGCACTGTATTTTATTTAACCTAGAGATGGAATATTATCTATCTTCAATATCTCAATGTCTGTTGTTATCCATGCTTACGGTTGAATGTAAAGTTGTCTAAAGTGCTCCATTTACATGACTTATTTGCGTGACACCTTCATAAAAGCGACTGCGAGCTGTTGTATAAATGTGGCTGCACGTTCTTCTCCTATGCGGCCACCTCGATACGCTACTCGAAGCTCAACTGTACTCCGAATTCAATGTGGTATCGATCAAATGCATGTCTATATTGTCCACTGTCCTGCCCCATGTTAGTTTGGCTGCAATCAGAAATACAAGACTCCAGAAGTGATTAACAAAACTGGGTAGGAAACCGCTAGAATCATTGATTTTACACCTTGACCAAAACATTTATAGGGCAATTGAATTTGCTTCTTAAACCATCAGAGTAAGACAACCACTAAAAGGACAGCTGTCTGATGATGGACTGTTTATCTAGCGGCTGCTTGTGAATTGTTAAAATTTCCATCCTCACCTATCCATTATGTCATGAAACTATGTGAAAATCGAAGATAAACTTCACACCGATTCAATCAATTATTGCGGAGAAGTAGGCTTGGTTCACGATATTTCTGGACAGCAGCATGTTGCATTCATACCCATGACCTTGCTACCAGAATTACGTAATTTGTTAAATGATTCGGTTTGGTTTATTTTGGTTTAACATCTGATGCACAGTTATCCATTTTCGGAAATCAAAATTTCAATAGCCCAGAATTGTTCAAGGTCAAACATTGCATTGAATAAAACATGGCCTTGACGAAAACATTTTCATTCAATTGATCGACTTTTCCTTGCACGTAACATTTTGTCGGCATTCTGATTTTACCGAATTCGTTATCGCCAAATACAAGCATGGGGGACTTGGTACAATTAAATTGTTAAGGTCGGCTAATCTTGGGCAACTTAGTCGAAATACCTAAAGAATAATCAAATGATATTCTGTTGCACTTAAATCGTATATGTTGCGAGTTGAAAATTGTAATTTCGGTAAAGCAATGTAAGACAAATATATGAATAACGTTCAGCAAACTGAAATAAGGTGATTATCAAAGTTATCGCTTATTCTACACCACTTGTTTCGTGTTACAAATGCCCTCAGATGAAAACAGCAAAATTTGTTTTAGTGACCAGAGTTTGAATTTGAAAGCACTGTTTTTTATATTTATTAAAACGAGCCACGATGTGCGGTAGATAAGCAAAATCAAATGATTGTTGATCTTGAGGGTTTCACATTTGGACATAGTTTTCCCGATAGAAATGCGGCACACGCAAGTATTGAAATCAATGTATGTCATACGGAAAGGAGACGAAAATTCATAAATGTTAGTTACGGGAATTGGGGAGTATATTTCATCGTACATGCTAGGCGAAGATTGAGTCCGAACTGAATGAGCATTCATTGATTGTGTAGAAAACGTCTAGGAGACTCTAAAATCAATACAAGCGACGAACCGCGAAGTACATAAATCGGATTGAAATCATTGTTCAATACTTAATACTGAGTGCACACGTCATACACGGAAAGTAGTCGATTCGTGATATTCCACGTAAGTCAATGCTTACATTTACACGGTACCTACGGATTGATGTGATGCTATTTCAGATTGGTCGTGACCTTGGCTTTTTCTATCCATACAAGCTCGGCGACATTAACCTGTAGTAGACTGAAAAAGAAAAGGACATAGGTGTCTGGATTTGCGGCAGTTTGAAAAAGGGTCTACAATGCGAAACCGTTTACAAAAGCGCGTCTCGACTGCTCGGCATGCTACGGCGGATATTTGGACGTTTTTCCCGGGGGTGTTTTCCTCTCATGATGATACCATATTACACCCGGTTCTAGATTTCATGCCGACAAGCCTGGACACCTGGCTCAAAAAGATTTTTACTCCTGGCTCGCATATACCGGAGAGCTTTCAGCTTGTCATTTGTCTCGAAATATGTATTCGCCAGGCGACTCAGACAACTGGAAAATGAGGACACTTGCACAACGGAGAATCGCGAGGTGATCTCATCCTCGCCTACAAAAACTAAACTACTGTTTCCACCCCCTGGATATATTCTTCCCACTCTCGAACTTCCAGCAACGTCGTGGCCTGGTTGCACGTTTGGAATACACAATTCCAAACGACACTGCCGCCGGTATTTTTTATCTCCGTACGTGTGTGCCTTTGTTTGGAATTCCCTACCTTCCTATTTCGAAAGCTCAAACAGTTTATCTATATTCTAATCAAAACTTGAGGATTATATGAGAGCTAATCCGTATTTTGACCTAAACTAATAATAAACTATCATCGCCCCATTGATTTTGATTTTATTTATACATATACATTTGTACCTGTAGTTCCACTCTATAGTTATTGTAAAATTAATTGTTTTTTCAACCTAAAATTTGATCTGAATCTTTCGTTCTAGATTCGTAACAAGAATCGCAACGATCAGACACAAGAAAATATAAAGTAGTTTAAAACCCAAGAAACATGTCATCAGAGTTGGTGATGAAACCCCCACAACCTACTAATCCAGCTCGGCGAACACTTATTAGTGATATTAGAAAGTGTTCTGTTTATTCTTTGATTCTCCAGTCAATGACAGCCGTCTTTGTCAATTTTAGTCCGATGACACACGTGCGTTCAAGGCAAGTGACGGTTTGGTCATTTGTTGAACACAAGATTTCCCATTCAAGTTTGTTTGCTATCGTCTATATGCTGCCTATAGGCAACGGGGTAAATCGTTTGGCATCGCCGTATATGCAATATAATTGTTCCGCCCAATCCGGTTCAATACTGATGTTAATACCGTCAGCATACTAGGGTAGATGCAGAGCACACATGTACATTACTAACACATGGTGTTTATATTTTTTTATTGATATACAGTAAGTTCGGCAGTAACAACCGCTCTCACAACATTCACAGCAACATGCACTACTGGGTCGATTAGTACTATTTGTCTTGGGTCAGCGTATCATCCGACAGTAGCCCCACTTCTCGTTTCCACCTCGGAGGTTTAGGTCTACAACTTCGAAAAGTGTTGAAAGTCACGACGAGTCAAACAAAGATGTTTTGTCGCTTTCCAACGTTTCAGCATTTCAGTTTCTCCCCTGCAGTAATGCCTCAAGTTCAATCGATTAAAAGAAATTTTGTTGCTAAATCAGATGCAGTTAAAGCATGCGCCATACTTTGGCTCATTTTATTTACCACTGACAGGCACAGCGAGGCTCAAAGCTTGGACTCTATTTGCCACATAATTTGTTGATTAGCCCGTTATTACATACATTACATTTTTTGTTCAGGTTTAACACATTGACGTACATGTGGGCCGTGCCAGCTTTATCTAACAGTTGCTAAAAATTTCAAAATTTTGCTCAATATACAGAAGAGTTACGACTACTGTGGCTTGGTCATGTCTACAGAATGGAAAATGGTCGTATTCCGAAAGATCTACTCTATGATGAGTTGCAATTAAGAAGTCGACCATTGGTCAGACCGCACTTGCGGTACAAAGATGTTTGCAAAAGAGATATGAAAGCTCTTGACATTGACCCCGCAAGCTGGGAAGAACTTGCTCTTGACCGCTCACTTTGGAGGCATTGTGTAAAGCGTCGACTGCAAGCCGGGGAGGAGCAGATAAAGCTCTTGGCTGCTGAACGCAGATCACGCCACCGGCGAGCAACTGACGCCTTACAACCGAGTTCTGATCATCGTTGCAAGCGCTGCGGGATAGATTGTTCCTCCCAAATCGGACTGATTAGGCATTCAAAATTCATGCCACTGTGATGTACATCCACGGTCGAAATTTACCGAAGGAGGCCAACAACAACAACGACAACAGAAGAGTTAATTACATTTCATACTCCGCAAGTACTCCATTTCGAAAAGGGTACGATATCCAGTGTACTCGCGGGGGTCAACTATGGGACCGCTGAAACTTAATCGTTCAATACTATTCGTCAGAACCTTTCAGCATGGGGTCATTTTGTGTGAAAAAATTTAGAATGTTATGTAGTGTATTCCCAGCGAAAATACGTAACAAATCTTGAACGAACTATGTAACACAGGAATCTGCATCGCATAAAGCAGCACTCTGACATTGACCAGAAACCAATTCTACCAGCTTCTCACAAGTCAAACAACGATGTATTCTATACATTTTCTGGAACCTTGAAACATCCGGCAATATAGGATTTGATAGAATAATGTGCTCAAATTTGGTCGATAATCCTTTCGTCCAGCCCAAATTGCGTTCGACGGGACACGCCCATAAACGAATAATGAACATTATTTCGACGCACATTGTTAATACTTGTTTCGGTGCACCGCCAATGCGTTTTGATCTCCCCTTTGCATTTTGTTCCTATTCACTGCCTTTGTTCAATATTACAGAAGCGAATCCGTTACGTGAGAAATACGTTTGGCTTTTAAATCTAGATGAAGTGCACTCTCAAAAACCACCAATAGTTTTTCAAGATTCTTAATATAACTTTGTAAATATTTCTGCTTTGTCGCAGCAAAACTTTTGGCAAAATCCCCACACGTTTCAAACAAATTGTGACGAAGTTCCCTAATCTGATAAGAGCGTGCCGCAGTAAACATCACGTGATATTTAAATACTCGATCGATAGTTTCTTCATCATCTGATATAGTGAACAGCCTTGTTTGTGCATACAGTTTGACTAGTTGATTTGGCATAAACTATTTTGACAAGTGACCCATTGGACGAGCGAGCGGAAACCCGACGCATTAGATAAACTTATTGATTTTAAAATGTCACCATTAACGTGGTATTATCGATTATTATGACGTTGGGCCTGTCATAAATTTGGTTTTAAATTCATTTGGAAAAATAAGTGGGTTTTTAAAGCTTGATGTGATTGCTTTCATTAATTTCAAGTGATTGAATCTAAATAAAAAGCACTGTACTTCATACTTTATTCCGCTATCCGATGTACCCTCAGAGCATTATAGGATCATGGATGCTGAATACGTCATTAAACGAATCCAAGCAGCCAACTTTGGTGATTTTCATTACATCGCTTTACCATTTTCCACATTGAACTCGAACTGGTAAATGTGCATTGAATTTGCCTAACAATGTGGCGAATAACGTTTAACTGCCAAACTGCAATCAGACAACAGCTAAAAACCCAGCTACCTCGTCAGGTAGGCTTATCTTCCATCGGCCAATTCACCTATCCTTGTGGTACTACATACATTAGACGTACGATGCGGAAACGGTAGAATTCAAGCAAAGTTAAGCGATGTTTCTTTCTCGTTTAACGAACGATTGGGTTATGCGTAGTGACTGAGTAGCTGACATTGTGCGAAGGTGCGAAGTAAATTAGCGATGGGCGCTAATTACGTGATTTTGAAAGATATGCAGAAATCTACCCTCCGACACAACGCAATAGCAGGAAGCACCGAAAGGTTTGAAGACGACAATTGCGAACTCGTAATAGTTCGGGTTTCAGATTGATTGCATTCGAACGGTTCGAGCGACAATATCTTCGGGAGTATGGGAAGATGGACAACGTCAGCCGCAATCAAACGATATGCAATTCGTTAATGTCGGACAAACGAGCCGTGCATGGCGAGGGCATGAATTGTCACGAAACCGACCGACAAATCAGATCAAAGTGACAACCGGGACAGACATGTTGAGGAGCAGTGTTGTGCGTAATAAACGTCTTTGACCAATCGGCTTCTCTTGTGTTGTGGGTTGACCTCAGGGATGAATCGATACACCATCGATGTGGGGCCTTGCAACGCGGCTACGTGGTTATTGTTGGACCGAAAAGTAACAATTGACCAGATATGCGCCAGCTGCAACTCGTTGACCTGAAATGACCTGACGTAATGATTCCTGGCCTGTCACTCTGCTCACACGCGCTAAAATAGGCTTAGCACCCATGCAAACAATCTAACATCGAAGTAATGTGTTGCTCACATCCCCATCCCTTACACACCACTACCGGTTTCAGGCTGTTTGCCATCGTCAGGTGGAGACAGTAAGATCAGTGTTAAGGGATGTGAGCAACACATTACTTTGGTCATCCATAAGCGCCTCGAGTGCTTTGACCAAGAATCACTTTGTGATTCGTGTCTGAACATCGTGGTTCGTTGTACGAACCCTATATAACAGTTGGCATACAAGTATAACATTGTTTACCTTTAATCCACTGTTTCAAGGCTCACTGAACCTGATCTTACTGTCTCCACCTGACGATGGCAAACAGCCTGAAACCGGTAGTGGTGTGTAAGGATGGGGATGTGAGCAACACATTACTTTGGTCATCCATAAGCGCCTCGAGTGCTTGACCAAGAATCACTTTGTGATTCTGTGTCTGAACATCGTGGTTCGTTGTACGAACCCTATATAACAGTTGGCATACAAGTATAAACTTGTTTACCTTTAATCCACTGTTTCAAGGCTCACTGAACCTGATCTTACTGTCTCCACCTGACGACGGCAAACAGCCAGAAACCGGTAATGGTGTGTAAGGATGGGGATGTGAGCAACACATTACTTTGGTCATCCACAAGCGCCTTGAGTGCTTTGACCAAGAATCACTTTGTGATTCTGTGTCTGAACATCGTGGTTCGTTGTACGAACCCTATATAACAGTTGGCATCCAAGTATAATCTTGTTTACCTTTAATCCACTGTTTCAAGGCTCACTGAACCTGATCTTACTGTCTCCACCTGACGACGGCAAACAGCCAGAAACCGGTAGTGGTGTGTAAGGGATGGGGATGTGAGCAACACATTACTTTGGTCATCCATAAGCGCCTCGAGTGCTTGACCAAGAATCACATTGTGATTCCGTGTCCGAACATCGTGGTTCGTTGTACGAACCCTATATAACATTGGCATACAAGTATAACCTTGTTTACAATTAATCCACTGTGTTCAAGGGCTCACTGAACCTTAGCGTACTGCTTCCACCTGACGACGGCAAACAGCCAGAAACCGGTAGTGGTGTGTAAGGGATGGGGATGTGAGCAACACATTACTTTGGTCATCCACAAGCGCCTGGAGTGCTTTGACCAAGAATCACTTTGTGATTCTGTGTCTGAACATCGTGGTTCGTTGTACGAACCCTATATAACAGTTGGCATACAAGTATATCTTGTTTACCTTTAATCCACTGTTTCAAGGCTCACTGAACCTGATCTTACTGTCTCCACCTGACGACGGCAAACAGCCAGAAACCGGTAGTGGTGTGTAAGGGATGGGTGATGTGAGCAACCAGTTACTTTGGTCACCAAACGACCTTGATGCTTTGACCAAGAATCACTTTGTGATTCTATGTCTGAACATCGTGGTTCGTTGTACGAACCCTATATAAAAGTTGGCATACAAGCATTACCTTGTTTACCTTTAAACCACTGTTTCAAGGCTCACTGAACCTGATCTTACTGTCTCCACCTGACGATGGCAAACAGCCTGAAACCGGTAGTGGTGTGTAAGGGATGGGGATGTGAGCAACACAGTACTTTGGTCATCCATAAGCGCCTCGAGTGCTTGACCAAGAATCACTTTGTGATTCCGTGTCTGAACATCGTGGTTCGTTGTACGAACCCTATATAACAGTTGGCATACAAGTATAACCTTGTTTACCTTTAATCCACTGTTTCAAGGCTCACTGAACCTGATCTTATTGTCTCCACCTGACGATGGCAAACAGCCTGAAACCGGTAGTGGTGTGTAAGGGATGGGGATGTGAGCAACACATTACTTTGGTCATCCACCAGCGCCTTGAGTGCTTTGACCAAGAATCACTTTGTGATTCTGTGTCTGAACATCGTGGTTCGTTGTACGAACCCTATATAACAGTTGACATACAAGTATAATCTTGTTTACATTTAATCCACTGTTTCAAGGGTCACTGAACCTGATCTTAATGTCTCCACCTGACGATGGCAAACAGCCAGAAACCGGTAGTGGGTGTAAGGGGATGGGGATGTGAGCAACACATTACTTTGGTCTCCAAAGCGCCTGAGTGCTTTGACCAAGATCAATTTGTTATGCTGGTCTGAACATCGTGGTTCGTTTGTACGAACCCTATATAACAGTTGGCATACAAGTATATCTGTTTACCTTTAATCCACTGTTTCAGGCCTTCACTGAACCTGATATTACTGGCCTCCACCTGACGACGGCAAACAGCCAGAAACCGGTAGTGGTGTGTAAGGGATGGGGATGTGAGCAACACATAACTTTGGTCATCCACAAGCGCCTTGAGTGCTTTGACCAAGAATCACTTTGTGATTCTGTGTCTGAACATCGTGGTTCGGTGTACGAACCCTATATAACAGTTGGCATACAAGTATAATCTTGTTTACCTTTAATCCACTGTTTCAAGGCTCACTGAACCTGATCTTACTGTCTCCACCTGACGACGGCAAACAGCCAGAAACCGGTAGTGGTGTGTAAGGGATGGGGATGTGAGAACCACATTACTTTGGTCATCCACAAGCGCCTTGAGTGCTTTGACCAAGAATCACTTTGTGATTCTGTGTCTGAACATCGTGGTTCGTTGTACGAACCCTATATAACAGTTGGCATACAAGTAGAATCTTGTTTACCTTTAATCCACTGTTTCAAGGCTCACTGAACCTGATCTTACTGTCTCCACCTGACGACGGCAAACAGCCAGAAACCGGTAGTGGTGTGTAAGGGATGGGGATGTGAGCAACACATTACTTTGGTCATCCACAAGCGCCTTGAGTGCTTTGACCAAGAATCACTTTGTGAATCTGTGTCTGAACATCGTGTTCGTTGGACGAACCCTATATAACAGTTGGCATACAAGTATATCTTTGTTTACCTTTAATCCACTGTTTCAAGGCTCACTGAACCTGATCTTACTGTCTCCACCTGACGAGGGCAAACAGCCAGAAACCGGTAGTGGTGTGTAAGGGATGGGGATGTGAGCAACACATTACTTTGGTCATCCATAAGCGCCTTGAGTGCTTTGACCAAGAATCACTTTGTGATTCTGTGTCTGAACATCGTGGTTCGTTGTACGAACCCTATATAACAGTTGGCATACAAGTATAATCTTGTTTACCTTTAATCCACTGTTTCAAGGCTCACTGAACCTGATCTTACTGTCTCCACCTGACGACGGCAAACAGCCAGAAACCGGTAGTGGTGTGTAAGGGATGGGGATGTGAGCAACACATTACTTGGTCATCCACAAGCGCCTTGAGTGCTTTGACAAGAATCACTTTGTGATTATGTGTCTGAACATCGTGGTTCGTTTACGAACCCTATATAACGTTGGCGAACAAGTATAATCTTGTTTACCTTTAATCCACTTTTTCAAGGCTCACTGAACCTGATCTTACTGTCTCCATCTGACGACGGCAAACAGCCAGAAACCGGTAGTGGTGTGTAAGGGATGGGGATGTGAGCAACACATTACTTTGGTCACCCACAAGTGCCTTGAGTGCTTTGACAAAGAATCACTTTGTGAATCTGTGTCTGAACATCGTGGTTCGTTGTACGAACCCTATATAACAGTTGGCATACAAGTATAATCTTGTTTATTAAATGAAGTTACACAGTCGTTTGTGAAATGTTTCTGATCAACACAATGAATAATTTCTATTCTATTTTGTATGAATTTGTATTGAAACGTGTCCTTGAATCAATGCAGAACATAATGACATCTTTGGTTGTGGGCAAGCGATATGTTTAGATTTTGATTTCCTATTTGGTTATTAACGCACGTACAAGGAAGAATGCAAAGTAAATGTGCGTTTCGGTTTCTTTCGTGAATTGAATCAAATTATAAGCATAATTGCTGGTGGTACCATTTCTGTTAACAAGTGGATAATTGTAATTTTTTATTTGTTCGGATGAAGTTGAAGTTTTTTGCAAGTTTAATTCGAACGGCTGGGGTATAATATTATTTCTTTAGCTGATTTGAACCATGTTAATTGTCATGTTCCATCCAGTACAGTTGTCACCGGTGGATAGAGATGAGGTTGAGTTGAGCAACATGATTAGCGGCATGAAATTTGAGGAAACCGAAATCGCATCAACTTGGAGATCTTAGACATTCATTTTTAGCAACCTAACCACAAATTATTTCGAATATCTTGATCTTTCTATATCGTTGCGTCAATTTGATTCGAAATCGATCAAAAATGTTCGAATTAGCGCTTCAGGTGGTAAACGGTTTCACGGAGTGGAATAAATAACTATGAAATTTCTGTAGTCCAGAGGAGCCTGGCAAACTTGAGCCATCAACAGTCAATTCAAAATACACTAATCTGTCCCACCAACATGGGCATCTTTCTAAAAGTTGTCTTTAGAACCAATCACAATGTGAATCTAATATCGAATCTTTGAAAATACTAGATTATTATACAATAACCTCTTAATCATTTGAAGCATGGACCGTGTTTCGATACTGCTTGATCCACAGGACAGTGTGGTTCATGAAGAGTAGCGGGAGGATCTAGATGTTCAATGGTTGGCAACCGCTCAACATTTTCAAGTACATGCGGTAAAACCGTACTGTTCCTAGAGTAGATAGAGGAGAAGTGCTCTACCCATCTATTCATCTGCTGAGTTTTGTCGACAATCGGGTTACCAGATACAAACTTAATGGGAGCCGTTTTAAGTTGGCTTGGACCAATGGCTCACTTGATCCCATTATACATACCGTAAAAATTTCCAGTATCCGCAGCTTTTTTGATATTGAGGCTAATTTTGTCCAATAATCATTTGCACATCGTCTTGCAGTCCCGTGGACCTTATTTCTAGCTGCTCTTAAAAGTCGTAAGTTTTCATCTGTTGGCATACCGTTGAACCTCAAAAGTGCTGACCGTTTCTCATCTAACACTGCAGACATCGCTCACTTACTTCAGACTGACAGTGGAAAGTGTAACTGGGCGTATGCAGC
The DNA here is from genome assembly GCA_013407085.1 of Atriophallophorus winterbourni. Taxonomy (NCBI): domain Eukaryota; kingdom Metazoa; phylum Platyhelminthes; class Trematoda; order Plagiorchiida; family Microphallidae; genus Atriophallophorus; species Atriophallophorus winterbourni. The sequence goes on along the minus strand of JACCGJ010016631.1, from coordinate 16,866 downwards.
TTTTTTAGCAACCACCATTTTTGCGAAACCGATTCGAGTTAGTTTTGTTTCGATGAACTCGGCTGTGAAGTAATGTGTGACTAACATCTACCGCACTTACAAACCACTACCGGTTTCTAGCTGTTTGCTGCCCTCAAGTGGAGATGGTAAGATTAGATTCGGTGAGCCTTGAAATAGTGTATAAGTGATCAACAAAGTTACAATTGAATGCCACGATTCTCGGTTTTCGGAGGCGATTTGATTTGAGTTGTCTTGTTGTAATAGGCTTTGAAGGCTTTTGCAAATCGCGCCGATATATTGGTTCGCTCATTCGAGTTTCGTCTATCCTTGTTTTAGCAGACAATTAGGTGTATTGGAATCTTGACGGGGGAAGCTTCAGTTTTGCACAAACCAGCGAATGGTCAGTGTCGCGGTTGACGGTTTGATATGATCTGGTATAGAGTACGCTTCCTATATTAGTGCGCATAACAAGAATAAGATCAAGCTGATGCCACTGCTTTGAACAAGTATGTTTCCATGAGAATTTATTCTGTGGTTTTGTTTGAAAGAAAGCTTCACTGACACAAAAACTGTAATATGTGCACTGTTCTAAAAGGCGTTGTCCATTTTCATTGGTTTTACCTTCGCCGAACCTTCCGATACAGTTTTGCCATGACTCGTAATGTGCACCAACTTTGGCATTGAATTCACCCAATATAACTACACAGTTTTGAATACTGTTGTGAGGTAATGATACAAAGCGTCTTTTTCGGCTTGAGTCACAGAGAGCGTCGGTGCATAAACGTTGACCAACGTAATGGTACCAGTAATGCACTTCAGATTTCAAGTCCTAATCCGTTCTCATACGCTGCTCCTCGGTTCTGCTTCATTTACTAGGCTAAAACGCACAGCAAACCCAACTTCATACAATCGAGGCATATGAGAACACCTTCCTTTTCAAAAATGTGTAATTTCTTTCTGTTAGCTCTCCATTATATTATGCCCTCGCAGGAGTTAGCAGTACGATGTTTAATAACACTTCGGCTGGTTAGCGGAACTCCAGCTCCAGTTTTTTTTTCGAGGTTGACTCCTGAAGCCTTTTTCATGATTGGATGTAGCCACATGGCAGTAGAGGTTCGAGATACGTGTTTTTCACCCCCTAGGTGGACAGCCTTCATAGACTTACGAGCTCCACCTTCCCGAAGCAAACTGGTTTTGAGGCGCCAGTCAGCTGCCTTTGCCTTTTCACCTGTCAGTCGAAGCAGTTCCGTTGGATCACGCACGACCAAGCGTGCAAGCCAGGAGCTGCACTTGGCGTCAGAGGCTATATGAGACGCGCGCCCTTAGAGCATTTTTGGAAGTGTGAGCTTATCCCCAAAACAGACCCGCCGTGACAATCATGGCTAACATACTGTCAGATTGTCCAAGCCCAGACTGATATATATGAAATTAAAATTATAGTGGTAATGGGATTCAAGCGTGTTCCCGCATGCAGCTCAATATCGGTGACATATTAATATAGCACGGTGTTACCAATGCAGTGTACAAGTACTGCACGATCGCACATCTGTGAACATCAGCGCGCGTATAAATTCATAAATGCCAATTCGCTATATGGTGGTAGCAAAGATTGTGAAGCGTGAGATGTGCACGGATGTACAATCGTAATAAGTCTTTTCTAATTTATATCTTCTATTTTTTGAGAACCCTCTGCTATTAAACATGAATAGGTTAGCGCAGATATTGGGAAACGTGTCAGATGCGTAACGTTCCCAAATTCTGCTCAAATCGATGTGCTGCAAACTTTATTTTCATGACTATGGATTCCAGATCGGTCTCCAAGATATTCCAGATATAATAATAATAATAATAATAATAATAATAATAATAATAATAATAATAATAATAATAATAATAATAATAATAATAATAATAATAATAATAATAATAATAATAATAATAATAATAATAATAATAATAATAATAATAATAATAACAATAATAATAATAATAATAATAGTAATAGTAATAATAATAATAATAATAATAATAATAATAATAATAATAACAATAATAATATTAATAATAATAGTAATAAAATGTATTTAATGTGTTGCTCTACTATCAGCGTACTCGATTGCTTTCACAGCGCTGAAAAGGTTCGTGAAATGTGAATTTCGATACTGTCGTTATGGACGCTTATTTCGCTGATTATTGTTGAACATCAGCTGAATAAATTGACATTAGTTTAATTGGATTGATAATTCAGATGAATACATTTGAAAAAATATCAAGTAAACGGTTACATTTTTACAAATTATCTTTTGTTTAATCATTCGATTTTGTACATCGCATTATGAACCTCAAAAATATCCTTGTTATGTTATCTGAAAGGTAAAGAATACAAAATTTAGTTAAATAATTAATTGACTTATGCGAATTTGTTATATATTGTTCGTTATTGAATGCATGCAGTATGTGAGATCATGAAAATTAGCATTATTCACACTTAAGCAGTAAACATGGCATGAAACTTAGTGGTGTGTAAGTGCGGGGGATATGAGCAACATATTACGTTTGTCATCCATAAGCGCTGTGAGTGCTTGACCAGGAATCACTATGTGATTCTGTGTTTGAACACCGTGATTCGTTTTACGAACCCTATGTAGCCGTGTCATTCAAGTATTACTTTGTTAACTACGCTTTCACTGTTTCAAGGCTCACTGAAACAAATCTTACTGTCTCCACCTGATGACGGCAAACAGCCAGAAACCGGTTGTGGTATGTAAGGGATGAGTGGTGTGAGCAACGTCTTCGTCGCAATTCACATCTTATCAGGATTTGCCAAAAACAGGATGAATCAAGAGAAGAAATTGCGGGATTACCCGAAATTAGGATATATCTTTTACTATCATACTAAATAATTGACAATTCATCATGGATCCGTGATCAAAAATCCAATTTTATTATTGGTAATCCTTTTGAAATCGATAAAATCGACTATCCGTGTTCTTGAAAAACTGTTATCAGTCCCAAATATGTACGAAATATGTAACGATCATATGTCTGGCTCACGCAAATAACGGATTTAACAACGGTGATTCGAGAATGAGGACAAATACTCCAGGTATCTGTGACATGATTACCTGACGGGTTTGAGCTGGTATACACGGAAATTGTTCGTTGGCTGCACATAAAAATTTCTGTCAGAAGTCGAATCGTTCTCGGCTAATTTATTTCGGTGTGTTTGACCGAACATGTTCAAAATTTCCGTCGTCGGGAATGTCATGACTGGAAGGATATAAAGAGAGTCGCTGGGAAATTGACCGAATTGACGAGTGCGAGTATTTTCACCTCTGCAAAAGCCGTTGGAGCTTCGCCAAGTCACGAGGTATTCAAATGGATAAGGACTTGGTTTGAGTAATTGTCGTCGGTTCGAGATATCCATGAGAGCGACTGTATTAGTCTCGTCGAGTGAGAGCAGGTCACCGCGAGTCAATGTGATTGTTGCCGCATTGACATCTGAAAATAACAAGATTTTATACGTTGAAAAATATTTTAACGATATCCTCAATCGTGTTGATTTTTTATATGGGTTTATTGAGGATTCACGTTGTATTATTTTCAATATAAATATTCAATATATATATATATATATATATATATATATCTATATATATATGATCCCGAAATCGTTGCCATATAATGAGTTGAAATTTTCTGAATAGCAGTTACAAAAATATGAAATTTGGTAGGAAATATGTTTCACACAAATTGTTTTGAGTCATGAATCATTAAATATAATTTTTAAAAGTGATGCTTGAAGTTTCGTGTTCGTTGAAAAGCCTTAAATGAAATTGTTCGTTTCAGTTCTATAGTTATGGCAATTAAAAATGAACACTGTTACAATCAGGAGCAAATTCACAAATGTATATTAAAGCCGAGAAGGGGGCTGTGTAATGGTTCAAATGAAAACTTGTGAGCTCAATCTTGTTGAAAATACGCAAACATAATTGACTCTTAAGATAACTGCTGCTGAGCCAGTCTCAAATTTGCTGAAGCGATAAAAAATGTTTTCAATAGTTCAATAAAAATATTACTGATGAATTTATGTTTTTTATCCGCTCCCACGCTGTAGATTATCGCGATTACGTTTAGATTTTAAACCAATTTTTAACTTTAAAAGAGTCTGTTAGGTTATTTTCGCGCGCACATTTGAGTGGTGATAATCAAAGTGCCGCTAACGGAATATCCATTTTGCATGCATTTCCATAGTAAATCTCACATGAATGTTTCGTGCTGTTTGCACCCATGAGGTGAGAATCGTACGAGATCAGTATCCATGTGCATCGAAACATTGGAGAAATTGCCAAGAAAGTTAAATTTTGAAGCCAACTTTGTTGAATAATTTTTGAACTACCAACGTGTTAAATCACATGTGAGCAATAACGTGTTTGTGGCTATACCATGGGCTCGAATAAAAACATTAATATGTGCATGCATATATATCAGTTTTCGCTCAACCATTTGAATTCGTCGCATAGAAAATGCAGTAATGTAATTTTACTATTGTTTTCGCAATGGCTGTAGTTCCTATATTATTACAAAAACAAATATTATTCGTGACAGTTGTAGACCAGTATGTATTATTTTTAATATCGATTAAAATTGGTAGTTAATTTACTCTAGAAATAATTACGTTTCGCGTGTCTCTCTAGTAAGAGAAGCAATCGATAAGGTTGCTCACATCTACCGTGTTAATAAAAACGTTTTTGACGTTTTTATGACAAATATAAACAGAGTGTATAGACTGTAATATCTATCATTATTCTGGTTAATATATTAACTGGAGGTTATCCATAAGATCCGCACGTCGAATTTTCAAAATAAACGATCATACTGGTAAACTGCACAACAAAATTTGTTTTAGCGACGTTTGCGAAAACCCGAACGAATGAATCGATCAGCTATTCATAATTATTATGAAACGCTAACTCACAACTTACAATCCGGTACCTGAGCTACAAGTTTTCAAAATGCTTACTCAGTTTCTAATATTACCTTTTTTACCCCTAGATTCATAGTGATATCCATTAATTAAATCTAAGAAGCACCACAAATAAGTCAATCAATTTAACGAAAATTACGAACATAAAATCGATCCTTATTAAAAAAGATTCAATATAAAATAGTAACACACATCTTACATCCGAATTAAATTGAATATTGTGACTCACCTGAATATCCCACACCATCTTTTATTGCGATGGCATATTTCGAACGGAGCTTCAGTCCGATTATAATTTGCTGAACAAGATTGCTCAGCTCAATGGCGTTTGTCAACACCATGGTAAAAATCTCTCCATTGATAAGAACCAAATAAACCGTATCCAATCCGGTGTTGTTCGACCTAATACAGATGACCGCATGAAAACAAAGGCAATATAGGGGATAACTTTTTAAATATAACATATTCACGATATTTTTGACATTTTATTAATTATAGTATTGTTGACTATATTGTTTTGCCCAAATCCTCTTCACTTACACACCAAAAACGGTTTAAGACCGTCTTTCGTCATCTGGTGGAGACAGTTAGATCAGGTCCAATAAGCCTTGGAACATTACCACCATCCCACTGTTTCAAGTCTCACTGAATCTGATCCTATTGTATCCACCAGATGAAGGCAAACGTAGAGCAACCGGTTGCGTTGTGTGAGAGATGAGTATGTGAGCACCAAAATATATTGGCCGTTTATAAGCGCCCTGATTGCTTGACCAAGAATCACTTTGTGATTCTGTATTTGAACATCGTGGTTTTCTTGTAAGAAATCTATTCAATATTTTTAACTATTTACCTGACTGAAAAATTACAAATGTCATTTCATAACGGATTGTCAAACGACTCGCAGATAAATCTGGACATCCAGTTTAACATTAGCGTTGATTTCATCCCATATTTAGTAAGAACGGTTCGCATGCAATGTAATATAACATATGTCCACTGATCGTGTTGCCAAACCCGGGAAAGTTCAACAAGAGAGTTTTCACTATTTTATTTTTGAGAAGTGTTTCTTAATATGTTTGGAAATTCCAAAACAAGATGTGATGAGTAGATTTATCTATATTTCAAATTGTATCATCAGTGGAAATAATACGGAACAGTTGATAAAATCTAGGTAGAGTGACGTCGATCGAGCAGTAACCATTCATTCATTTTCATGGAAATGACTGAATGAAAAATTTAACTACATGAAAAATTGGAAGCTGAGAAACTCATTAATGTCTGTGGATTCATATGTCTAATAATTTTAATGAAGAATTGCTGCATTGAGTTACCAATTCTGATACCCATTATGAACATCCGCAATGCTGTACTTGTAGAGAATTGCAATTTAAATGATTATAGACATTTAAAAAAATGCTGAATATAATACCTGTTGCTTTAATTCAGTTACAAAAAACACTCCGTAGATTAAACATGAAATAGAAAATTGGTGTATTTTTTTAAAAACAGAAATCAAAATTTCTTATTTTTATATGATTATTGAAATCTACGCGTTACCGTTTACTTTTGACTTTTTAATAATGTCAACATATTACTACTTATTTTTATCAAAAGTAGTCGAATAGAAATAATATTTCTAGAAATTTAAGCAACTAAAATTATTTGAATTTTAGTTTTGGCATCCAATATTAATAAAATAAGGCGACTAATTTAGATACAATATGATGGTTGAAAATGTCGAAATTATCTGAGATGTTGATGAGTTTTTAGTTTTGACGGTCTGGTATATTCGGAATATTATTTTGGTACACATTTTCAGAATTTGGGATATACGGTGTGTGTTCCTGAAAACAGAATTTTGATGTGTCGAAGTCAATATACTTTCAGATAGGGTCATGGATATAGAAACAAACTATGGTTTTACTCAAATTCATTATTTTCAAGCAAACCAATTTTGTACTGAAAAGATTTCACTGTCTGATATCTTTCAAGCTCGAAGTTATTAGATTTGTTGTTTGTTTGAAATTCTATAATACTTGATAACCTTTTGAAGAAATCCTTTATGTTTTACCGCTCGAATTTCTTGGATTAGTTCACGCAAACTTATTAAAGGTCAATTTGCCACTCCTCGATCATACTGAAAATCTCGCTGTGATTTTTTAAACTTAAGTTACGGTCTCTTATGGATAAAAATCGCCCCAATTCATTGTAGTATTAAACAATTTAACTGTTCATCAAGCAATATTCCATAAATTACTTGCGTACTAATTTCAAAACATCTATATAATATTGTCAGAGTTTAAAAAAAATAATATACTCACTTGTTGTAGTTTACACTGAATATTTCTGCAAATGAAAAGTACCGCTTCAACTGGTTCTGACTGTCCATTACGTAAAGCCCCGCTTCGTTCAAACAAAGCATCACCCCAGTTTCTCGCATGTCCGAGCCAACAAATTGCTGAACACCAAACAGTTTCGAGAACCACAAAGGCCATTGGCTGCGAGCCAACTGCACAATTGCTTGTTGAACTGCGAGTACGTTTGGCTTGGTACGAAGGAGCTCATCCGCATACAAGCTCTGGATGTGAATATCGTCATTTAAGTTGTTGCAAATATGAAACATATGGTCAGAAAATATCACTCATAGACCTTGCGCAACAAAATCAACGGTACGCTTGAGATTGGCTTCGACTATCAAGCTATGCAGATTTCATCCAATGCCGTTAAATTTAGCAATCCAAAATGTTTTTAATTTCATCAGAATTCTTCCCTTGTAACCACTCACGTAATTAAAAATGGTCCGACCGTGTAGGTTATTTCAGAAATAAATATTTGGCAGAAACATGAGAATATTATAACCCAAATTTACATTCACATAATAGTCAGCCATTTTAAACATTACTGTGACGAGGAATGATGTGGCGTGGAAATGCTGTTATGAAGCATAGCAGCGAAACCAGCAAGAAACCTCGAATCGTACACGTAACTTGTTTGAATGCCTGTTTCTTTCTAGCTGTGCTCAATTCATCCCAGTTTATATTTGCTCATTGTGTTATAGCTTCCGTAGCTGATCGAGTTCGCCATTCTCCATCTTTAACGATTTTACTTTTCCTATGACATTTAAGCATCACGTACATGCTACCGGTGTAATGCTGTCTCTATTGCGAATCTTACGGCAGTGAAGACCACAAGCATCCTATAATGCATATGCCGTTCTACTTTTATACTACACGGCGTGCTTGATTCAAGCTGAATGCTCCTCATCTCAGTAAGCCTGTTCTTGATATTAAACACGCTTATTTGCAAATTAGGCCATACCTTCCCCGTCTTTTTACCATTTTAATGTGCCACGGTTGCATGGCAGTTAGGCATTTGGTACTTGTACCGAGTTAGAGTAGTCCATGATGACGATAAAGCTGCTTTTCAAAAGTTCATGATCTCTTTATTTTAGTACTGATTTCCCTTGTAAATCTCATAAAATTTGGACTGTCTCTGCATTTGATTTTATCTAGAGTTCGTTGTGAACTTTTAGGATGAAATAAAATAAAATTGATGTTATGGCATAACGCTACAAGATTGAATTATGCATGGCAAATACCGCAACTAATTTGAATTGATTTACTTGACTAAATACACGTTTAGATTACGAACTTATGAACTTACATGCATAATTTTATTCGGAAGATCTTGTATCTCTCTTTTGAATGATCCTTGTTGTGCCGTTAGCCAATTGTAGATGATGCTCAAAACTTGTTTACTATCCAACATGGGACGTGATTTCATAATTTCCACGTAACATTTGCAGGCTAACAGAAAGATTAACATTTGTTCCTGTCAATAAAATGAGAAAGCGATTGTAGATCTCGATTGAAACTGAAGATTGTTCTTTTTCGCATAAGGTAATCTAGCGGAACAATTATAATCAAAAGTAGATTACAATGAAAACGTGTGTACAAGGAAACTCAACTGTTTACTGAACATATTTTCTTTTAATTTAACTTCAGGGATACGTTTAAAGATATGTCATTAATTAGATCGTGAATCGAAGCAGAAATCTTTGTTGAATAAGACCTCACTCATGCTATATATATATATATATATATATATATATTACTATTATACTGCATATACTTTATTATATACTATATACTATATACATTAATATATATAGAATATAGATGAGCTTTGGAAGTGTCTAATCAGCTTCAAGCCCAACTTCAATTTACCAAATTGGGCATTTTCCGTTTCATCACTTTTATGAATATGCAATGGCATGTAGTAGAAAATCACCCACAACGACTCAGTGGATGATATATGATAATTTAGTCTCTGAAAGCCAAAATGTGTGCATACTGTTTGTCATGATGCCGTTGGATTCATTATTCGTCTCCTAATTGTATACTCTCTTTCGCAGCTAAATTGCTTCCATTATAAATTGAATAAAGCTTAGTCTCCAGATAATCAGTCTTTGCTAACTCAGTGGTTGCTTGATTCAATAATAACAATTTATTCAATAAAAAATTCTAAAATGAAACGATTGCTGCGCGATGAGAAGTTTGATGCGGATCATAACGCTCAAGAGGCTGCTAAACGCTGGAAACATTGGTTTCATACTTTTTTCTAATGTTTTCAATGAACTGGGTGACATACTCTCAGAAAACATAAAAATCTTTCACATTGACATTTCATCTGATGTGTACAACTTAATCTCCGACTGTTCAAATTATTCTGATTCGATTCATACACTCGAGGTCGTCAAGCCGAAAAATGAAATTTTTGCACGTAAAATTTTGGCGATATGTAAGCAATATAATGGTCAATCTGTCGACCAGTTTGTTCGTAAATTACGAGACATTCACTAAAGAACGACACGAAGACGATGTGATTCGTGATGCATTCATCAGTGGCATCCAACGAAATTCGTCAGAGTTTGCTTGAACAGTCTGCACCAAACGTTCAGAAGGCTTTTTTATCACCAGGTCACTCAAACTATCATATCAGCATTAGTAGACTGTGGGAACTAAAGCATCACTCACAAGAATAAAGTGAAACGTTTACATTTTCTTCTTCTTTTCTTCCAGATGCATTCCATTCCATCAGGTTTTTGCTTTCTACTGCCACAAATACTAATCCTCATAAACGAATTTTTGCTTACAATCGCCGTTCCACATTGGATACTACTTTTCCAACGTGGCTCACCAAGTAGGGTCTCGAGTATCTTAGAAATACCAACTCTCGTTGAAGAAATAGAACTATTTGAATGCAACACTTAATACGCGCATTTTTGCTTACCAGACAGTCCTGAAGATACAGCAGCCTTTCGTCAAATGGCTGCAGCTGGTTATGAAGCAGATTATTCACCTTTTTTTACATAAACTTTCTGAGTATATTAAAAGCAACAAAGAGTTCACCTTAACAATGTGCGCAGCAAGCTGCGTTTCACAATCGTATCGTCACATATTTGAAATATTTCACACTTTTTAAAGTCTCAAGTCCATTTCATTCACAATCATTCATTCATTTCATTCGCATTAATTCTAACGGTTATTAGATTATTATTATTCAATTAAGTGCATTGACAGTCCACTCACTTGCTCACAAAAGTAATCTCCGCTCATTACGTTGGTCATTATTTGATAATACGTCAATTGAGTTCCCACAGTGTCGGAAACGGGATCAAACCACGGAACGAATATTTCTCGCAGAAAATTCAGCCTCCACGATGGATCGGACGAAAGCTTTCCTTGCTCCAGTTCAGACTGCTCGACCTCGCTAATCGCATCCAGAATGTGTTTGTCCGCAGCGCCGAGAGAAACAGTCTGTCGTGTGAAAGAAAAATGTTTCAAAAGAAAGCATATTGGTGCCAATCAAAAGAATATAATAAAATTGAAGACAAGCTGAACTGATACAAATTTCAGCTGTTTTCAACTCACCAAGTTACCGCTTTCAATAAATATTGCGAAACCCATTTTTTCTTGAATTCGAAGCTTTTTACACAACCCCTCGCACACATCCGCTGAATTGGAAGCAGGATCCGCCATAACGTTGACTTTATTTCCATCAGCGCAATACACGACCAAATGGATATCCTGATCTTCCGAGACAGCTAAAAATTCCGTTGGACCCGGAGGCTCTGTCCTTGATCCGTTTTGCAAAGTACGTTCGAGGTAATGATGGCACGCTTCAGCCCAAACCGAAGGTGCCTGTTTAATCATCTCCTCAAGAACAGGAAGGAATCTTTCGGAAGGTGCAAACATACTGGTGCAAAACGCCAGTACAATCCAACCTACAATATACAAATTTGAAATACGTGAAGCTGCTATGACCACCTCATTATTAACCGAGAATTCAGCCACCGTCATTAATCTAACGTCGATATTTTGGAAAGAAACTGAAATAAACTTGGCCATTGAAAAATGTGTTCAGAACATGACATCCAACCGAATTGCTATAATCTCGATCAAATCGATACATGTTCTTAGTATCGCACTTGGACTTGCAAAATTAACTTACTAGGTAGAATGGCTTGAAATAAATTGAATGATTTCTTTGAAATGCCAAGTGTAATTGTTTAAAGTTGATCTTTTAAATAGTCCGAGTTTGTCCTAAACTCAAGTCATTAAATATAATACTTGAAGCATATTCTCCGAAACATTGATATCGTGACAGTCAAATTCACTTCACTGGAAGAGAGGTCCGTAAATTCGCGAAACGTGACGCGAATAATGAACTTCATCGTGTCGGGTTTGCCCTCATCGCGGTTTCAATTATGATCTTTATATAAATTTTGACAAACATTTACTTTAAATTTCATCATTAAGGGGTTAACTTTGGTTCTGTAATTCCTCGCCATGGTTACTTTATTTAATCTCAAGCAATAACATAAATCCCTTCAATTCAGCTTCCAATGAAATATGCAATATAAAATATGTTGTACAACACTCAAACATTAATGTCTTATAAAAGGTCTGAGAATTTGTTTCACATCGGAAACGTGAAAAATTTTGCGATATTTTAAATACCGTTTCAGAGTAGAACTGACCGATATTTGCGGAATTATCATTCGGATTCCCATTGAGTTGTTTACAAAGTTGGCAGTAGATTTCGTCGCGTAATTCTGGACGATTAATGCCATAACGAAGAAGGTGTTGAATATTATTGAAATGAGAAGCGACAGAAAATTCCTGCGTTTTCCCAGATTGTTTTGTCGTGGGAGTTGCTGCAGTTTGTACATCCAACGTACTGTCTGAATCAGTGCCAGATCCCAGCTCTGACACATCTGTGTATGATCCCTGGAGGCAAAACATGGAAAATAGGCGATGTGCACGATATGGTCTTTCTTAGAAAATGCAGTATGTATATAAATATTTATATAGACTACTCATTAATACTTAAAATATAATAATATTCCAATTGGACATGATCAATTAATTTTTTCAATATTTTAGATAACAGCTTCGATATATGTAAGAAATTGAATGCTATATTTCCGTTATTTGGTTAAAGTCATCAGATATTTAACTGTGACAGAGAAACCTTATTTATTCTGTCACTCTTTTAAAAATTTATAATGTAAAATATTTTAACATTAAGGACCTCTAATTAAAATTGCATCACGGAATGCTTATTATTTACATTAACATAATTTTTCGAGCATTATTGGTTAACCAAGATATACTTTTTATTTGTAAATAACATGTATCAGTTAACATTACCAAATTAATTTGCTTGGTTTTGCTGAATTTATATATGGAAAATCAAAAATGGGATCTGTTCAATCGTACATCTTAACCAGACAATCTGCTTCACGTATCCAATCAATGATGAGAAAATAATCACTAATTTGTTTGTACATGTTAAACAAAAGTGTGTGCGTATCATCATCAAATTGTCTGCAACGAATGTTTGTAGATAGAGCCAAACCGGTCGTGGGGTGTATGTAAATAATTTCATGTGATTGAGGATTTTTTTATAAAGTGCTGTTACTTTCCTAGATGTGGCGTCATTGCTTCCGTCACTATTTTTTGATCTTCTGCTGCGTATTCTCATGTGACGTGTGCTGAATACTTTAATCTCTTTTGACAACCACATTCGGTTTCGTTGCTACATTATGGATATCACATTTGCTATAATTAAAACCATATTAATCCCGTAAAATGATATATGTTTTTTTCTTTCAATCATATGAGATCATTACGTGCCATTATGTGTTTATTAAAATTTGTATTTTCGATAGATTTATCTATTCACTGTCCACGTGATTTTATCAGGTGTGAGTATGTGCATTAATTGACAGTTGTAGGCATGACAAATTTGAGCTTGATCTATATTTAACATGAGCGTGGGCAGATCAAATTCATGCGTATGCCTGAAGCGTCAATATTTAATGGAAAATAATTGCTTAATAAACATTCAAGCCTTTGAAATATATCCAGTCATCACTTTTAATCCAATTGCCATCAACATTCTCAAATAATATTAAAAATTCAATACTTTTTCTATAATATGCTTTAGCTGGACTCATGTTGGTACCACGGTAATAATATTACCCAAAATATGAGTTCTTTGAAATAAATAACTAACATTAAACACCACCTTTTCAAAACGCCATCAAATTACACTCCGTGGATATTAAACGAAGTTAGAAATGATCGATTTTGAAACCTGAAATCATAATCTGATAAAAGTCAACAAATTAAGTGTTTACGTTTCTAGTTTCGAACCAGAATTTTTTTGAATGAATAAAACATGACATAGCATATTTTGAAACCAAGTCTGTAAATTTATAAACAAATACAAAACGAGTGTGTTGATTAACGGAGGACTGGTAAAGCGGCTGTTAAATAAGATTGATCACTCACCTTGTTCCGTATTTGTGGAACCCTCCTTGTTCCGTTTATGTTCAAATCGCTTCGTTTCAAACCCATAATGTTTGTAATCAGGCTCCAAATTTCCATTGATTCCTGTTTAAATTATAAATGATCGCACGACATACCATTTTAGGAGTATACATTGCTATATTACTCACTGAATACGATTAGAGAAATGCCCGAACAGTCACTGGATTATTTTCATAGCCCAATAAGAGTATTGTTCTCAAAAACACAAGTTACAAGCAAAATAGCAATTCATTATTTTAAGTGGTTAAAAGAGACTTTAGTGAACAAATACATTTCGCTTTCTTACATATAATAGGACATAATAATTATTAAATATGAAATGACGCTAGCTAGCCAGAGGTGAAAGTTTAATCATAAAATTGTGGTTTGTAAGTACTGGCGCGATTAATAAAATAAAATTAACGGTTGCAAAAGCTTCTCAACTCTTCACAAAAACGGTTGAGTGTAGTAGTTATGCCAACATATAGCCCAACATGTTTAACAGTAATTGCAGTTGAAATGTTATTGGAGCGTTGTTTCTGAGTTCCCCTGTGAAAACCGTACTATATGTTTGTGAACTGTACTTGAATGTTGCAGGTTGCGCAAGAATTTGCAACTCTACACCAGTCTTAATACAAGGCAAATTTTACTCTAAGCTATTCTCATCCGCACAGTTTAAACTTAAAAATAATTCAATTAGCGCTTGTATGCCACCCTTGGATAAGCCTCGTGGTGTGTTTGTGTGCGCGATAGAAATGCATGCAAATGGTTATGGTTATGGTTTTAACCCCATTATACACGTGTTTGGACACGTGATTGAACAGGTTGGCCGTACCAGCCTTATTCAACAGTGACATACAAGTGCTACTTGTTTACCATTCCTCCACTGTTTCAAGCGCATGCGGATCCTGATTTTACTATCCCTACCTCATGATTGCAAACAGCACGAAACCGGTCGTGGGGTATGTGTGTGGTGGAAATTCATGCAAATGAATATTTTGGTTCGTGGCTATGGGTTTGACCCCATTAAACGTGTTTGGACACATGTGATTGAACAGTTTGGTCGTACCAGCCTTAACCAACAGTGGCATACAAGCGCTAGTTGTTCGCGATTTTATTCTCGGGGCACTTTATACTGCTGTAAATATCGATAGATTGGTTTGCTGTTTCGGGATTCGTTAATAAAAAATTCACATTTTCTAAAACCCGCAGTCATTCCAACAGATTGATAAATAACGTGATCATGAAAAATTTAATGATTTTGTCTTGGCTAAAATCTTGGCCCTTCGACGCTGTCACGTATATGAGACATGTTTTTACAGTAGAAATTTGGTATAATCGAGGTTGAAGCTCCTATAACATAGAATACCAGAGCGTGAAGGCAATTTCAAGACATTTGTTACATGCAGAATTTAGTAGACATTATTGCTTCAGTATCTTACATGAATTGTTTACAACTTTAAAATTTTGTTATCTAAGTTAATAACAAAAATAATGTCTTTTCGTTCGAATTTTACGAGTCTAACTAGAATACCATTTGTGATACCGTGCATTTTGATTTCCAAGTAAGTTCTTCCATACTGTTTAACTCATTTATAAACCCTGTTCGATATTATACAGAGAGAACATTTCTGAAAATTGTTGAATAAAACCATTTACTTTTTTCTATCTCTCTGCTATGCATCTCCGTCTACTTGATCCTAATCAAAAACAAAATAAAGCTTTTCATTGGTCTTCAATGTCTACTCTACCTAATATGATCAGGATTTTGGCTAAGAGTACCATCTGGTAAAATATCGAAGCAACCAGTTCTCAACGTACAGGTTTCGGATTAAAGTGCTTATTCTTTCCAGACTTGTGTCGCTAAAGTTATGGTCACTTGCATATATATAAATTGTGGTATTTCGATATTATATATATGTATTATCTAAATGCCACCAAAATGTTTTACGGAGTATCGCCCTCAATCATTGGCTAACACTAAAAGCCTTTCCGTTTAATGTACGAATTCCTAATAGTGTCCCTTGTATGTATAATGTAATGCCGATCGCATATTTAGCAATCAAACATTTAGCTTTAAAGTATCTTTATTAGAAAAGTTGCAATGTTGTAAAACACATGAATAACAGGTTTAAAATTGAAGGATTGGCACAATGGTACGAAAAAACAATATCAATTTCGCCGTGCGTAAACGATAGTGTGCTAAATTAATTAAAATTGTAAATAAAAATTATCGATAGATTATCTGATTATTCACTCACTCTAGCTCCTTCCTTTGAATTATGACGTAAAAGTGAGCTCGGTAATTGATCTGTGGTAAAGTACGGCGATATACCGTTTTGAAAATATTTTTTTGCGAATTCAACAAACTGCCTAGCAGCATTCCCGAACATTGTAGTATTACTTTGATCTGTACGAATGCCATTTAAGCCAAGCTCTATAGGAGATTTGATAGTACCCTTTCGGTTTTGGGGATTCCATGAATCAAGATTTCGTATTTTTTCGAAAGACATGTTCGAATCCACATTGGCGGTTGAAGAATTTCGCTCTTTCGTGGATTGACTGCTGCGTTTATTCTGGTAAAAGCAAATTTTAAACGGTTATTCAAGGGGACACTGTGGTAAGCTAAGCCTTATTGTAAATTTTTTATTCGAACCCATGAGAAATGTATCTTCAATAATTGTGACACTTCTGATGTTAATTAAAGCTGTCAAGACTTTTAGCTAAGAAGAACGTGAGCTGTCAAAATTCCGTATCAAAGCTCATTGCTTCACCTTAAATTACGTGCGAACATTAAAAAGTCTAAATTAAACATATTTCCGAAAACATGCTTCGAAATACAACCGTTAAATTCAAACTTCGAAATATTGGTCGAAGCAAAGTTGATATATGGTTAAAGGTGCACGTATGTTGTTGTTGTTGGCCTCCGTCGGTCGATGTCGACCATGGATGTACATCACAATTGCATGAATTTCATGTTTTCCAGCTTTGTGAATGACT